>JAAXNX010002944.1:0-11936 GCA_036491905.1 Folsomia manolachei
CGAAGATTAAAAAATTAATTGTTGCATCAATCCACCCAAATTTTCGTACGAAGAAGATAAGTTATCACCAAAAACCTCGGATGAATGCATGGATATCCCTAATCATCAATTTTCTCAATCTCCACAAAAATCTCACACTCGTCATAAATCGCAAATTGTCTCACGCGTGGGACATTACTTTCCGTAAGAAATATGCATAATATACCAATAAAGGGAGGCATGCATATGTATCAGTTCTAATGCACTCAAGTCCTTAATTAGCATTGCTGTGGAATACATATCTGTGACTGGCACGACACTTCCCACTGTGAATTGGTAATTCAAACTTATATGTTAAGCTTCAAACATTTGTAGGAAACCAAGTGACGGTATTATCTTTACGCACCTGAATATGGGTAAAGTGCAAGCTCCATTAAACTATCTCAATATTAATCCCACAAAATGGAACACCGATGCAGCGTAACTTTCCGTTTTTTGTAACTATTTGTGTAAAAACTGAAACTTTTCTAAAATCCACCGATCCAAATACTGACAACACATTACCCTATTTTCAACCAACTTTGGGATTTCAGTCAGCATTAGCAAATGAGCAAATCACATCATTACAAACAAATGAGGTTTGACTGAAGATAACACCGAAATATTGTATCTGTTTGTCCCCAGTGCGTCAACGTCAGCCAAACAAACAAATTTGTATGTTTGTCATGATCTTCTGTGTTTCAGAGTGGTTGTATTGTTATTGCTAGATAGGGATATCCCTTATTCGTGGAAATTAATTTAAAACTTAAAAGGATGTTCGCCATTGAAATGCATGAGTGTCAGTACAATCATTTCAGTATAATTCCATTAACAGAGAAATAGATAATTGTAAATAGTGCATAGATACTAGTATAGGAGTTAGTATAGGAATGGCTTAATGCGTTTTATATCTAGTAACGTACTGCATGGTTTATAAATCAAAAGAGGAAGTGAACAGTTATTTACGTTCTGCTATGATTTTTTGAACTCAAAAAAATTGTGCATTAAAGCCTAGCTAGTTGCCCTACAAACAATCAAACTGAACCACGTGTATATGCGTTGCTCCTTTGTGTTGTACTTAAAATGCTAAAAACGATACAATCCCTTGCTTATGAGGCAGGGGAACTTTTGATTTTTTATCATTTTGCTCACATTTATTTGCTTTGCCTGAATTACTGACTACCATTGTACTGCGCTGTAAATATCTGCATGAGAAACAGTAACAACAATAATATACCATGCCGTGGCTTATTATCGTGATACGGATGATGTACTGCACCCGTTGATGCGCCCATGAGATTTGCAGGGCTGAATTGGGTTCATGACGAACTTATTGTAGTGCGTTGTCTTATTTTAATGGAAGTAAAGTGGTATAAGTTGCAAATAAAATATAGAGCAGGGAAAGATAAGTAGAAATGCAAATGGAGGGTAGACGCAAGGTATGTGTAGTGCGAATTATTTTTATTTGTGATATTAAAACATAGATTTTGAATCCAAATTGATGTATGCAGTGCATACTAATCATACTATGCACATGCGATGCCTCTTCTGAATTCTTGTTAATGAGCACGTTGCGTACAATAAAACAATGCTCATTCTACTAATATGTTACCTAGATTTCTGTTTCATTAACACAATCGTCAAGTATTAGAAATCAAATGTAATGTGACTAATTTACCGATGGCCAATGAACGCAAAGTGATTAATGGTCAAGTTTTATAGATAGCATGCATATCTATGACATTCAATATCACGAAGATATTAAACATCATGTGTGCTATGTTTGTTAAAACTTTACGATTATTAAAAATCCATCTCCACGACATTGAGTTCCTCAAATGATTAAACATACGAAGAATTCTAGCACTTTGATTATCCGAAAACTGGAGATTGCTGTAAGCAGAGAAACTTGAATGAATTGACGCAAGTGTGTCCAATTATGAATGAGACGCCAAAGGAATTCATGGGTGTTGCATGTTTTCGCATATTTTACATACATAAATCGGCAAATTAGTTCCAAAACAGCCCGAATAAAACAATATGTAGCTAACTTGCTTCCTTGGACCACCAGCAAATCTTTGAAACTAACCACACCACCAATCTCAGAAGCAACTGACTGAAACCCAAAGTTTGAAATTGACCACATCACGCGTTGCAAATTCGGAATTTACCAATCAGTTTGCATTTCTTGATTAAACTGCATAACTACATTGTTTCCTAAATGAAACCATGATGATTCATTTTTCATTTGTTGTTTTGGGACTGAAACTGAAACAATCGCAAGATATTCTACAATCTAATAGAATTAGAGCAAAATAAAAATGATAAAATTCTCTAAGAAACTGAACCATTAAAAAGGCACACCTTGCGGCTCTAGCAGTCACCCAGATTAATTTATTGCAATCCCTTCAAAAGTTCAGAAATATCTCACAACCAAGTGTAGACAAATTGCACTGTTCTAAAAATCAAATCACTAATTTGCGATTATACCCCTATTTGCTTTGCCACGGATGGTATCGTGTAAAGAGCACACATGCAAACGCAGGCCCTGTGGTAATGACAACGGAATGTGTGTCACAAGGCACGGTACCGACGCAGCCAAGCTGTCTGTGCGAAGTTGGTGACAAATAAAAAGCGCCACAGAAAAAAGGAAGAGTTTTTGACAGAACTACAACTGAAGGCGCATTTAGTGCGAGATAATTCTCGCATCCTAAGCTAACCAGCCCAACGGCGATACTAAGTTAAAATCACACTCATTCGCATATTTAGAGCTTAGTTACTGTTTGCTCATTGCACCAAACCACAAACTAGATTTTTACTTGATTGCGTACATGTTAGTGATGAATAATGACTTGGTCGTGTCATTTTCTATTGGATTTTAACCGCAAGTTGTCATCGAAAAAAGTCAAAATAGAGAAAACAAAGTATGCAAATCTAATTTTTTTTTGTTTTAGTACGAATTCTACACTGCCACTAATGAGAACAGAGTAATGCGGCAATTTAAACACTTTTTGTCGTTTCATCCAAGGATGGGATTCTTCCCTTAATGTGGCAGGGGTATGGATCGATAATGAGGAATTTACAAATTGATTACTTTTTTAATTTGTCGTCTTCTTCTTATACATGATCTACTATCGTTTACGGAAAGAAATTTTAGTAATGACCATTAAAATACTGGCGAAGATAACCTTTTAAAATAAATGCGAGTCTATTCAGCAAGCGTCTTCTTCTAAGACCATTATTGTTGTCACAAAGTAGTATGTAATTCTGTCAAGTGATTAATGGTATATTGACATTTTTACGCTACAGAATTTCCTAATTTTTAGAATTTTTTTTAAATAAAACGAAATAAAATACTTGGTACGTTTTTTACTAATCACTAAACTACGAACTTTTGATAACAGGGTAATACAATCATTGCTTACGCACTTTGAGCGTAAAAGTTTGTTTTTTAAACCATGCAAGTCCAAGCAACACTTAAAATCTGTGTTCTCATCCCGAAGGCAAATTTAAGAAAGTCGTCAACTAATGGAATTAAAAATGTCATACGTAGTTAATTTTCACAAAAAAAGTGTGTTATGGAAATGATATGTCGGCGACAGTTTTAAAATTTTAAAGGTGTCTAGAATGTCTCGTCTCTTCCATTTATTAGGATCATTACACTAAACTACGAACTTTTGATAACAGGGTAATACAATCATTGCTTACGCACTTTGAGCGTAAAAGTTTGTTTTTTAAACCACGCATGTCCAAGTAACACTTAAAATCTGTGTTCTCATCCCGAAGGCAAATTTAAGAAAGTCGTCAACTAATGGAATTAAAAATGTCATCACATACGTAGTTAATTTTCACAAAAAAAGTGTGTTATGGAAATGATATGTCGGCGACAGTTTTAAAATTTTAAAGGTGTCTAGAATGTCTCGTCTCTTCCATTTATTAGGATCATTATTATTCGAAAACTTCCTAAAATCAAATAAAGTGAAAACTGAATTTCGAATATTTTCATGAAAAATTTTGTTCTTCAAGCTGAGAATGTTCTGTTATCTAATGATCCAGTGATTTTGTCCACTATATATTCACAAAGGTAAAAATGTTAAATGTATCAATGCAACTAAATACATTTGTTACCCGAAAGACAAAAATTACGTGCAAAATTTCACTATCCAAAATTTCAACTTGGTCACAGCCATTTCACTTTTGTACCATGATGAAAAAAATGATGGAATTCTACACATTATAACTTTATTTTTCACTTGAATTGCGTATGAAATGTGACACGAATTAATAATATTTTTTGCAAGTGTAAGTGCATCACTCTGCCATAAAAATCGCAGTTATTTTACCTGCGGTGATTGACGATGGGCTCATCGTGTCTCAAATAAGAAACACTTCTTCAATTACTTTTCTGCCCTGTTTTGTTTGTGCCTTCTCATAAACAAAAGGGTATGATTTCTACTTTTTCTCATCCAAATTCGAATAGTCTCATTATCATCTTACTTAAATTCCCATTTCATTTCACGCCTGCGGATAATTTTTCAACAAACATGAAAAATATCATTGTCCTCTTCCTGAAATGACGATTTGTTGATTGAATTTTAATGTCTAGAAAAAAATTAATAACTGAGCCAACACAATTTTGTTTAGTTTGTTGCGGCTGGAATTTGAAATATTAGTCAAACATAATTAATTCCTACAAACAATCTTTCAAATACTGAGACTCAGTAATTCAGTTTGTCACACTCCACAATGCTAGTTTTTAGTATGTGCTCAAACTGAATGGCAGAAACAAATCAACAATCAGTCAATGATCTGATCACAATCATTCATAAAAGTGCACCGCATGTGAGATTCTTTTCTGCTGTGTGAATCAGGCTAAAAAAAGGAAACTTCAATGGGCACCGAAACCGGAATTGTTACGACAGACATGAAATTCCAATACATTTTTATGAAAATGTTCATATTTTATTGTCATTTTAAAAATCCTTCGCCAAGAGAAGCAGTTGTTCTTGGATTATGGTGTAAACCCATAAAAAAATTGACAATTAAATTATTCTATTAATTTGTGCGAATCAATTAAAAGCAATAATTAAAAAGAGAAGGAACCCATCCAACAATGTAATGCAAATCACAAAGTATCCCTCCATCCTCACAACTAGAATTGCACAAACCAATAGGAACAAAGAAATAATAAAGTTATTAATTAGCAACAAATGACTAGACAGAAGGAATTTAGACAATTGAACCACTCCCCATCCCCATGCACTCAACTATTGTGACATCAAAAAAACAACGATGAACTACATGATAATGTTGCTACTGCTATGAAAACATTCACAACATTCTTTCTCTTTCTTTGTGTACATGCTGCGCGTCATTTTTTATAATTCCAAGCAACAAATGCAGTAACTTGGTAAATAGTTGGGTTTCACCTCACAAACTTGACGGCATGTCATTAGAAAGGTGTGGGACGTGGCCAATAATATGGGATTCATTCAACAATCAGATTGTATTTCATTGCAGTTTATTTTATCTTTGTCATTGTGCGAAAAATATTAATGAACTTTGCACTCATGAAATGAGATACAACTAAATTTTTTGAGCCATCTTCACAAATGTGTGTTTGACGTATCTATGTATGGCGTGGTGTGCTAATTCATAGCAGAATTTTGATTTATGATTAATTTACCTTCAAACAAATCCTTTCAACTTTTCCCATATTGTAAGGAATAAGGTATAAAAACTCATTTGCAGATGGAATAATGCTTTTAATTACTACATCGTTCCTTTGTCATTACTGATAATTCTAGTATCTTCAAATCACAATAAAGTGTTATAACTAAAAAAATCTATCACGCGCGACCTCAAGTAAAAATGAAAATTAATAAAGTACCCAATTCGAATTTGTTGAGATTATATAACTTTAAGACACGAGATTTCTGTTAAATTTAAAAATATTTAAACAATGAATCAGGTCAAACTAAATGAACATTGGAATACAATCTCATTAAATAACTTTTATTAGAAAAAAAATATTTTGCCAAGGAGTAAAACACTAATTGATTAAACCAAACAAATTAAGATTGTCCTTATCATTGCGTAAAAAACTGAACTTATTCGCTTAGATTTGGACTTGCAGAACTGTGTTTCTAGCTCGTTATGTAGGTTTTCAATATTATTTATACTATTGTACGTTTTTTGAGCTAATTATTAATTGCTACAAGTACTCCAATTTTTAAAATGTGCACAGCAGCTTCTTGACCTTTCCCTATATTGCTCAAAGCAATTTAAACAAATAGGATGAGAACTTTGTATTTTTCTCATCAGGGACGGGAATGAGTGACCGCATTCGTGATAAGCTGACCAAAATCAAATTAGACGTGCGACTCATCACCTAACCTGCCTAATGCAATGCAATCCATCAACCAAATCATAGTTTATTATTAATCCAATTGCGAGGTTTTGTAATTTTCCATTAGAAATGCGACCAATGTTTTTTTAGGTGGCACGAGATAAATTACGCATTGAGACACTTTCAGTTAGTGTTGACAGCACAATTATACTGTGTTGCAAAACAGTTTACAAATTTTGAAAAATGGTTGCCCCCTGAATTGGTTGTTGCGTAGGACAAAAAAAATTGGACGCTAATGAAGGTCGACATAGTCAGGAAAATGGTGACTGAGCGTTGATTAACATTTACAAAAAGGAAGAACAACAGCTTAATTTATTGTTGCGACTGTATTTTATTTTGTTTTACGGTGTTATTCCTATTAGCTTGATTTTATTAAAGTAGATTACTTCACTCTTAATTTATCTCTATTCAAAGATGGCTGTGATGAGTTGTCCATCAAGGAGCATTTACGAGACAAATAATTAAAACGTGACAGTGTCTCAGTCGCCACTGGCCGAAGAAGCGTAATTTGGATTTGACTGAGTAAGGCTATTGTCCGGCAAGGCAGTTACATTTATTCAAGGCCTTCAATTTATTATTGCGATACGAGCATCCAGACGATTGAATGTTGTAACATTTGATGTAATTCTTGATGATGGATCAACATAGACTGAGCTGCGAAAGAACACTGGCACCGTTGTGTAATTCATGCGTGGGTCATCATGAGGTCATAGCAAATGGAATTCTGAGACATTCTTGTTTACACAAAGTGTGTGAGAATTTGAGTGTGATGTCATTTATGTGATGGTTCACATTTGCGAAGGATAGTTATCCAATTCTCTCCGTCTCACTTGATTCAGTTTATTGCCAATTGGACAAATTCCTGTGCCTTTGTTTTTCAATGTCAAGACAAATTTAATTTTGACTCTTTCTCAACTTATCTGTCCATTGTTCTGACTTTTGACTGAGCAAAGGAATCAAAACAATTTTATGGTTAATCCCCACCGAACAGCGTATGTGCATAAATAGCAAAGATTTTATATCATAAACAGGTTACATACTTGAACAGAAATTGTAAAATAATAATGATTTGACGAGGACAGGAAATATGGCAAGTGTTTTTTTCCTTCCATTGATTCCAGCTAGCTGCTACTACACATTTATTTATGATTTGCATATTCAGCTCGACTAATTGTGTGTAAGCAACTTGACTTTGGCCGAATTAAATTACAATCGTAAGTGAATTGTAGGTTATGCCCAATTCAGATAACAAGCTCAATCCGTTTCTAATCACTTAATACGCAGGAATTTGTTAAACTCATTTTTGTGTATGTAAATAAATAAACACGTCTTGAAATAGTGACCAAGAGATTAATCAGGAATACAATCATTATCAGAACGGTTTTCCTCCTTGTAAACAGAGCGATGAAGAATTTCAAAATATTATTGGGATTAAGGAAAAATTGCATTTTATGACCATTGTTATTTGACACGTTTCCCATTGTACGCTGTCTTAGCAGCTTACACTCAAAGTTTGAAAGAGAACAATGTTCAAATATACCAACAGCATTACTGTAATGAATAAATAGAATTGAATAATTTAAGCCAAGGTAACATCACGACACTTAACTTTGAATCGTTAAAGGTGAAACTATCTTTAAGTTGAAGGGATCATCTCATCAATAAGTTATTGTTGTGAAGTGTGTCTTTGCTGTACATCTCTGAACTGAACATAATTACAAATGACTTGGATATCTTCGTATCCACTAATTCACTTATCGGCACTTTGCAACACAAACAATTCCATTGTGGATTTCTAATCCACTACAAACACATCTATTCATTAGATAGTTAAATATGCAAAAAACAAAAGACCCACTCAAACATTTGTACAACTGAGGGTATGAATTTGTTCTTTTAAAAAATATGCATTGATTGGCTCCGGGTTTACGCAATATATTATTTACAGAATAATCCTGTCAGGATTATAGATTAAGACAATGATAAGAACATGTTGTAAATATTCTTAATTGTTATAGCATATCATTACCTTGATGAAAATGTGCACGGGACTGAGCAGCATATATTTGCATACTTTTACCAATTTCAAATCAATATGAAGAAACACAAAGACGGGACGATTTTGCAATAAGATTTGTCAAAATAGCAGCAGTGGTAATTTGGCGAGCTAAGATTACCGTGATAAGTATTCCATTAACATTCACAATGCCGGTATTTGACATATTAAGAATTTTTATACAAATTTTCGCAACTTGTGTAATGCACACATGCCCAACTCCATAGACAAAGACAACTCAGCCTGGCGGCTTATTTAGCTTAATTAAGGGTTGAATTAGAATTCAAATTTAGCCAAAACAACTGATTTTATCCATAAAAAAATTACACAACTTCAAAGAGTTGCATGTGATTATACAATTCTTTACAGTGTGGCTAGCACATTCAATGCACACTCGGTCACATTTTACAGATTAAGTGCCTGCATTGGTTTCGTCTTAAAGGAATGTCATGTCTACCTAGCCCGGCTTGACTTAACAAACAATCTGAACGGAAACAAGAGTCCATTGTACACACATCAACCATGTTCATTCTCATTCATTTGCATTGCACAGCACAGTTTGACAATGCGTCTTGTCCTATCTATTGTGTCCATTATTTAATTCTTGTTGCAATTGAACGGTAAAGACGCACAAGGATGCAGGCAAAGAAGGAAATAAGGAATAGTATGAAGGAGTGGTTTATTGCAAAGATCTGTCATACACTGACTATGATATGGATACAGACACACTCACTTATACCCGCTAAGCTTAGCTAAACCACTACAACAATGTAAACACTGGGTGGGTATGAGTCAAATAGATTATGTTGTAAATGAAATTGAAAGTAACTAAATCCTGTGTGTGCCAAAATTAGGATTAAAATTGCAACAAAACTCAATTCATTACGGCAAATTGCCGGATAAAGGCAGAATGAGCTGGGAGGAAGAGAAGAGAACAAAGCTCTCCTGTTCTCTGTCCATTTCATTGTTGAAAGATTTTAAATCCAATCCACACAACATATTTGCAAAATACTTTCGGCTTATTGCAAAGTTGTCTTTGTAATAGGTGGATGAATCCGTATGTGTTGGAGCTATAATCAATTCAATGAACAGTCGGTAATGGCCGAATTTTAAACAATTATTTGCATTAATCTCAACTCAACACTTGGTTTAATATTGCAACTTCCTTAGTATGAGGTGAATTGAGACACGTAGTGTTAAAAATATGGGATTGTGACGGACTTCAATAAATCTCAACGAGTATTTCATTACAAGATTAATACCTATCAGTGGCCAAAGTGACTAAAATTAAGCTACTTCTAAGTCACTTGAATTTTAAAACTGCTTTCTCAATCATGTAAATATGCAGGGAGTGAGTGATACTCATTGATAAGTTGTAAGGTAGTCTGATTACAGGTCTCTTTCTGATTGTAGCTATGTTTTTAGTTAGCTCAATATACAAGACAGAAGTGGCTATACTGCAAAAAGAAATTTTTCACAATAACAAAACCTTAAGGCAAGCCAAACTTGCTTATCTTGTGAGATAATCAGGTATTGAGTTGTCGTTAAATGATGATATCTTCTTCGACTTTGAGCAGGTGATTGATCAAAAAAATTATAATAACCGTTCAACAGCAGCTATCTTTTCTTACTGAGAAAGAAAGGAAGAATATTTTTTTCGTCAATTATAGTTCTTTAGAATAAACTGAGGGTTGCCTCCCTGCACATGTAATTCTTCACTTTCACTGCCGGAATTAAGGCGTCTCAATTAAGTCGCACCGTTTCTAACTTAGGTCATCAGAGTGTGCACAATTTAGAGATATGAAAATTCGTAATTAGCCACCAGTACACGTCTGGATTTGGTATTTACGGTGTAAATTTTACACACAAAAAATGCATCTTTGGTTGACTTATGGAACACTTTAACTGGTTCCCGAACCAGATAAGTAGCCAATCTGGTACAGTTATGAATTAATGTTCATTATCAAGGTACTTTAAGTGGTGATTGATGTTCAAGGTACGATGCATATAATACGCATAGTCATGCACTTACTTGACATTCATTTTAAGGATGTAGAAGCAAACTACGGATAATTCACACAAAATCCATAGATCCGCCCTTTCTCACATTAATAAAATAATAAATGCCTTAGTTTGTAACAATGCCACTACTGCAGTATTGGGTCGATGTTTTAACATGCCAATAATAATACANAAATCCATAGATCCGCCCTTTCTCACATTAATAAAATAATAAATGCCTTAGTTTGTAACAATGCCACTACTGCAGTATTGGGTCGATGTTTTAACATGCCAATAATAATACAAGTTATTTTGCTTCCTGAAGAAATATTCTCACAACCTCTGCCTCATGGTTGCTATCTATAGCGCAGAAAATACAAGGTAAAATATCAAGTTGCAGCTATTTTACGTTTCGTCCTCAGTAATATCGAAACAATAAAAAAATGCACGCTTATTATTAGAGCAAGTTAATGGAAGAGTAAAAAACAATTGCAATCAAGGTTTACTTTTAATTTCATTTAAACAATGTTCAGCAATTTTGAGAGGTCGGTTTCATTCCCTATTGGATTTGTATTAACTTGAGACGCAGTGTGTGTCAACAAATGTGCGAGGAATTCAGTTTAAAGCTTATCGTACATTACAGTAATTTAAAGTTGTTCATTTGTTTATAGAGATTTCACTTCCGTCCTTATTTGTTCATGGCTAGAATTGCAATGGCAAGTGCGAGGTAATAATTTAAAATAAGTAACAAAACTAAACATCCACCCACCATAACTAGAGCTTGGCACTTTCTTCAGTGTAGTAATGTACTGCACTTGAAATTAAATTGGAATCATAATTTAAAATGTGTCGGATACTAATTTTGGGGATGTGCATTAAGGCTTTGAACCACGTAGGCGTCTTGCCAATTTATCTTTTTCAACGGGAAGACTGGTGACAATTGGATGTCATAGTTGATCATGATTTTTTGTATTACATGTTGAGAATATTACCTATCTTTTTCCAGAACCAAATCACGCCGTTATAGAACCAAAAGGTTCTTCGTGGTTACTGCAAATTGTCATGAGAAAATCGTGACAACCACGTAATTATAACGCTCGTTTCAAAAAATGCAAAACCACCACGTTTCAAGGACTTTGGTTTAAAATAACAGAGTCTAAAATCATTCTAGTAGAATGCAGAAAATATTCTGTTGTCATCATCTTCTTTGTTCAGTCATGGTTGTTTTGCATACTATTATTTTTCTTTGCATTAAACACGAGGCTCGCACCATAAAATAAAATAAACCATTTAGGACGCCTTACATGCATTAACAAGGAGGTAAGTGAAAATTAGGTTGACAAAATAGCTTACCAAATTCAGGAGGACAACACAACATACATTATTTCATCCATTTGTAAAAGAAACCTTACTCGTCTTGAAAACACTGTCAACTCACTTGTCGTCTTAAAT
>JAAXNX010002945.1:0-11934 GCA_036491905.1 Folsomia manolachei
CATGAATGAATTATTTGCAGAAATGTATTGATTTAAAGAATCCATACTAATTCACAGTATGCAATCAGTGGACGCTTTATTTTTGGAAATGTCAATCCAATTTGAGCCGTAACCAACCTTCAATTTGTCCCCAAAGGATTGCGTCTCTGGCTTAAAACATTCCTTGCTTAAAACAATTTGGTCGCCATTCAACACAATAAGTTTCCTGGCTTTACCTTAATTTAGCGAAATTGGCAGGTAGGATGTTACGCGTAAATTATTTTGGTTCCGGGCCACATACTCAAGATCAGACATTGTCATGTAAATACTTTAATACATGTAAGCGATCTTAAAATCAAGCAATTTCCATAAAAAACTCGAAGTGTATTCAGAGATTGTGGTAATTCAGCTAAATATCCGAATCAATTGTCCTTAAGGCTCTTATTATTCAGACATTTAGACCATGCTCAATCTATCTGGCAGCTATTTCCGTTAACAATTGGCTGTCCTTTGAAACTGTTGCTGTTTTTAGTAGAGCAAAGCAACACAAAATGGAGGCAAGTTTCTAAAACTAACTTCAAGCAGGTTACGCATCCACATTTAATCTCATAAATATGCCACCCATACCCAGATTACATGAATGTTGAACTGGTTTGGTGTAAAAACTGGAACAACTTGTTGTGTTTTGTTATGAAAAAAAGACTTTAATGACATTCGGATGTGGTTCATTTCGTCTGGAATACTTTAAAACCTTAATTTGTAAAATGTGAGATTTTAGTGACTCCAAGCCATTTTTTATAATAGTTGCATAAAATGTAATACCCAGATTCCTTCTCTACTTCGTCCAAAAAAACATTTTGTGCATAACTTTTCACATCTCATTATAGGGCTGATTTTGACTAATTAATTGGCATAATATTGGCAATAATACTATTAAAAAACATCGTTTATAGCTACTCTAACCTTTGAAAACTCATTGTTAGATCCAGCACGGCTTAAAAATGCCAACAAGCTTTTGAACAAAACATGGCAATACCTCCGGAAATTTGTTAAATTACTCCCTTAAAGTATTCAAACCTTCATTTCTTTAAATTCATGACTAAACCGAGATGATTATTGCAATTTTGTTGATGCTTCAACTTTTTTGCGTAATTTCACGTCATTTTCTATTTTGGGACGCCTAAAACAATTCATTCATAATCAACAGGTGTAATGGTCATGTAGTAACAATCCAAACTTTTAAATAATTTCTTGATTTGCTAACTCCTACCCTTTAAAATTTAAATAGTTCACAAATTACTGGCTTATTTTTAGAAACCCTTCAAAGTTTCCGTACATCTCGCAATTTCCTTCCACTCATCTTTTGATTATTTATTTGCACAAAAAATGGCAATAATTCCGTAACAAGTGAATTTCTAACCCTGCTCAAAAACAATGCCCAATATAATGGCATCATGACAAAGATTGCAATTTTATAGCGATTTAATTTACTCCGTGATCATGATCTTGAAGATTTCTTCCTCCCCTTCGCTTTCCTTTCTTTGCTAATACTTAAAATTAATGGAGTTCCTCATAAATTTGGATAAATTAGGAAAACAATACGCTTAAAAAAAGTTGTAATTAAACAACTCGGACATAAATAAGTACTTGATTCATTCACCAACTGTATTCAAGGGATTGGTGGCACTTTCCGTTATAAATCATGTTCTCCGACATAATGACCACTTGCTAAACAAAACAACAACCTTTCCATTTCTGAGTGGAACTTGATTTCCAATCAATTCTTGATTTCCCTGTGGTTAACACTAACCAAACTATTTTGACACAAAGATACACATGTGAATTTAGCGAGCACAAATCAGACCTAGGAAGGGTTAAATCTAAATCCATGCAAATTGTTTGCCAAACCGTGATTATCAAAGCTTGACACAAAACTGAGAAGTTAGCCAATAAATTCCTGTCAATTCTTGGAAATTCTTATTGCTAAAGATTCCATAATTAGGGAAGGGATGATAATTGAAAGATTAAATGTGTGCCCACAACTATTTTGTGGTATTACCACAACTTCCTTTGCGACAAGTAAATAATATTTTCCCAAAAATCAATCTCTTCCTTATCCAACCCTGCAAAAGTGTACATTCCTAAGAACTAAGCAAAGAAAGTTTTGTGCATGCAGTTGAGTAGTAACGCCAAATTGTATTTTGGGGCACAATATAATTAAACAATGCTCTTGCAGATCGTCCCCCATAAATCCCAAAGGAATTTCTGGACAATGGAATCCTAGAAAATATTATTTTGCATGAATTATATTTGGCTAAAGTCTAATTTATCATGTTTTATAAGAGGATTTGGATAATGCTCAAGTGACAAAATACCCGCAGATTAGTTGGACTTGAGAGTTATTGCATTTTCATATCATGATTGTATGCTTCTGGAATAAATGGGAAAAGAGTAACAACTCGGTTTTGTTTGTTGGTTGGATTTATTGTGGGTGTGGATAATTGCCAATTATAATAAATGTTATCATTCACTCTTTACTTAGGGATAAAAGAGACTTGAAATAGAAAGTAAGTAACTTATCCGAATATAATATAAAATTGCTCCAACAACAAGATGCATAACCTAGAAATGTCCCTTATCGCTTATTAACCCAGTTACACCTTACCCTATTGCGAGCAGTATGGTAATTGGTAGAAAAACTTAGAAACTTAAAAAACGAGGAATTCCTCAATAATCGCTAAATGAATCACTTAATCATCCCTTAACTCCTGACTAACTTAAACGTATCTGCATTGCGGCCTTAAAATCTTAATTCCTAGCTAATCTCAAACTTCAAATACTTTCCCAGTAGTTTCGGCAGACCCAACTCATCATCCCCAATTCTGGCCAGCTTGTCCCCCAACAAGGCTCTGATACTCAGTCTAACTTGATGTTTAAGGGATAACGGAGTCCTCGACAGGGTCAGGATCCTTCCCTTCTGCTCCTCACTAAGACTGGGACATCGGCGAATAATGGGTGGATCAAAATCCTCTGCGGCTCCCAATACGGTTGAGAATAGGTCCGAATTCTCTTCGAGACTCAGAACATTTAGGCAATTCAGGATACCGAGAGGATCTCGGAATTGCGACTTGAAAATGACGCGTGCCCCATATTTCAGGAGGAGGGAGACAACTCTGGGGTCCAGGACGGGATTGGAGGACAAATATTCGCCGAGTGGAGACTTGAGTGGCATCCTGTCATCCGAGATGACGACCTGGTTCGGATCTGCGCCGGATTGAAGGAGGACTTGAAGAAGGGAGAGACGATTCGGGATGGCGTCTGAGGTCACGACGTGGAGTGGTGTGCCAATTATGGGGGATGAGGCGTTGACATTTGCTCCTGTAAAGGAAATAGGTCAGGAACTGGGTAAGATAAGGAGTTATCTGGGTCTTACCGGCGGCAATGAGCAGCTCCACCATGGCCACGTCTCCCTTAAGGATGGACAGGTCGAGGGGAGTGGGTTTTTGGTAGGTGGGATCAAAATTGACCTTTGCACCCTGTTTTAGGAGGAGGGTCACAGTTTCCCGATTCCCGGAGAGGACGGCGTAATGAAGCACGGTTCTGGAGTCGTGTCTCTCGTCCGTCGAGGCGTTTACGTCGGCGCCGTGTCGAATCAGGCAGAGCACGGATTGGATTGCGGTGGGTTGTGGGAGACGGGAGGCGCGCATCAAGGGAGTGAGTCCTTGTCGGTCACGGGCGTCAGGGTAGGCGCCGTAGGCTAGAAGAAGGTCTAAGTATTCGACGTCAAGGGGTGGGATTAGGTTGATTTCGGATCCGAAAAAGTAGCGGGCATTTGGGTCTGCGCCGGTTTCTGTAAAGAGTAGGGAGAGAGAGGTTATTGTCGGAATTTGGCATGTGCCAAAAAATGAGGTGTACGCTAATTAAGCAGGAATAAGAGTTCTGGTTCAAGTTCTTTGAGAATATTTTTAGATCTTTTTTTGCACTGTTTCACTCGAAATCAGTGGAATCATGGTTCAAGTTCAGGATCGGCTCATTTGCAGAATTCTTAGGTAGTTGCCAAATTGGTGTACCTAACTTTCTCCGGAGTGAGAGTGATAAGTGATTCAAGCACTTACCTAGAAGTAGGGTGGCGGCATCGTAGTGATAATTTTTAATGGCTAGCCGAAGAGGTTCGTCACTCATTGTGGTTCTTGGGTAGAGGACACCTTTCTCCAGAGGGGCACGGTAGTCACATTTTGCACCGTGTTTTAGCAACATCTGCAAAAAAAGGGTGAAGATTTAGTTACTGACAAGTCTTTGTCTATGGCGCACTGCTGTCTGATGCTGAAACATTGTTTGACATTTGTGAGTCAAGTTGTGCCAATAATGTTGATGACAACATGTTGTTTGTTCTTTTGTTTTTTTAATCAAATGAGAAACAGAGATCTCGTGATGTGTCCTATTTAATTGTGGGGCGATATTCGCAGTTTACGGCGTCAACTGCGAATGAAATGATGCCATGCAAGAATTGGCGTAATTCTTTTTTTTATGTTATCGAAATTTTGCTACAAGTTTCAAAGTTAAACAAAGTTGAACTTTGTAAATTATGTATTTTGCAATGGGGAATCCCCTGCAAAAAATAAGCTTGAGCGAACTTCTCTCTGTTTTTTGCAATGATGAATCTTTCTTGGTGAAGTGCCAATTCTTTAGAGTGCGATGTTGTCACTGGACATTGTACCCGTGACAGGGTGACCTTACAGAAATCACTGTAAATCACTTTCGGATTGAGAATGAGAAAGATTTCTAGTTTTATGGAAATTTTATGGGTGCGTATTTATTGAATTGTGTTTCACACAATTAAAAACAACTTGTTAATTACTGGGGTTGTATTTGGCAAACCGAAAACTGCGACACTTGTTGTTTTAGGGTATTGCGCATCTATTTACGAGCGTCTTCAAAATATTGGCACTTCATCTTATTGCACGTGGACGAGTTTTGCATTTCTCGTGATTTGCAAATTTGGAGCAAATTATTTAGATAACTTATCATTTGATTAGTAACAAATGTCGCGAATATTTCTCAACTTGTGAATGACAGCTAAGTTTGCGAAATAAATTGCAATGATTTCTTGACAAGATTTGATCTCTTTCTTGGAAACGTGCCTCATTCTGCAACTACAAGTGCCAACTTAGTTTGATTCAGTCCAACCAGTGACCCTTGTCATTCTCATGGCATGAAATAATTACGGTCTGAGGAAACAATTGAGTTAAATGAGGCTTATCTTACCTTCATCATTTCAATGTAGCCGTGTTCCGCACATAAGTGAAGAGGTGAATATCCGCAGTCATCGGTCGAATTTACGTCGCAACCTCGGACCAAAAGAAGATTTACGGCTTCGTCGTATCGTTGCCATACTGCGTAGTGGATTGGGCGCAGACCCTGTAAGTTAAATAAGAAGGAGCATGTTAGAAGGGTGAATGATTTCAAAAATAAATAAATATTCGCAATAATTGCATAATTCCGAGTTTCTCGATTGCGTCAAAAGTCACCTTTGGCATGCATAATAATTTGTAGTGTGCAAAAAAACGAGGAGGGCGTCATAGTGGGGAAAATGAGATTTAAAGGGTATGAATTTCTATTTATTGCAAAATTTGCAATAAATAGGTTTGTTATTGGAATAAAATGCTTTTGATACATGATAATATGCAAAATAATGTATTTTGTTGAATGACAGTTGCTCATTTTACAAAATGATTGCTTAATTTTTGCTGGGATTGGGTGTAAAAATGAGAAAATGACTGAAACTGCGAATTGAAGGCAATTGGTTTGAATTGCAAAAATTGGTGGCATTTCAGAGTTATGATTTCTAGTAATTTTCATTTTTGCAAGATAATCTGCCAGCATTAGCTAACCGCATGATTTCTGAGCTTAAACGCATTAAATTCAGCAAACAAGTCAGTTTACCACGCAGAAGTTTGGCGTAGGTTATCTAAGAAAGTGTTGGAACATCGCCAAACCAAATAATACACGGTTCGGAGTCAAGTTTACTTTAGTTTAACGACAAGTGGGTGCGATGCGAGTGATGCGAGTAAAGTGCAGTGCACTATGGCCAACTTTTTGCAAACAAATTGCTCATCTTATGAATGCAGAATAATGTGCATCATGCAAAAAGAGAGTGCGTCGTAGCTGGGAAAATCCAGATTTAAAATGTGCAAATTTCTAGAGAAAAACTACAAAATACATGTTCGAAACGGGAATAAAATGCTTTTTTATATGCAAAATATGACTTTTGTTGTCTGGAATTGCGTCGTTTTGCAAAATTGTTAGGCTATTTTTTGTGGGGTTGGGTGCAAAAATGAGACAACTAATAAAAATGACTTCATTTGCAAAGGTTTCGAAATGCAGTCTACTTAATGAAATATTTCTCAGCCAAAGTTCTCAATTACCAAATTTTACTTGTTGAAACCATTGGATTGATTTCGTGCCATTTACCATTTTTTGTTAAAATTAATAAATAGTTAAGTCCCATCAGATTAAAAATGGGACTTAACTATTTATTAACTATGAAACTCAAAAACAATAAAGTTGGGTGTAAAACTGAGTAAAATGATTGAAAATGTTGCCTTACTTGAGTCACAGCCTCGTTGACCTTTGCCCCACAGGCGAGAAGGATTCTGAGGTCGTCAGGATGAGCGAGGCGAATGATGGAGTCTGCCAGCTCCCTCTGCAAAGGTTTCGAAATGCACTCTAAAGGCATTCTCAAGATTTTTGAAATGTTTTCTTTGTCAAAGTTCTGAGCACAAAAAACTTGAGTTATTTCCAAACACTTTTGAAATAAGCTTTGCGGTTGATTTTGTTATTGCACTGTTTAGATAAAAGTTTGAATTATATTTGCAATTCTTGAAATTTTTTGTGATTTAGTTGAAATTGAAAAAGCGTCGCCATCCTTTCTTCGCCAAGGTTTGGAAAGGATTGGAGAGGACGCGTGGACAAGTCAGGCTTTTATAGGAGTGACAGGCCAAAGTTGTGTAAAACTGCTCGAAAACAAGAACACATCGTGTTTTTTGAAGTGAGTAGATAACACTGCGACATGGCACGTGAAACGCTTATCTGGGTAAGATATACGTCTTGGGATAAAGACGTATCCGAGAATTGACACATCGCATTATCTTGATATCTTGCTTATTTAGAAAAAAATAGTGTTTTTTAACAATTAGCACGATTAGTTTGGCATTGTGTTGGTAACTTATTTATTTTCATGAGTCACATTTCCAGTCTGGCTCGGAAATTGTATGAAATTCTCAGAATTGCATGATTCCTTCTAAGAAGGAAAGGAGGCACGCGTATGCATTATTTACCCGAATCCGGGTATTTGCAAGATTACTGATTACTTAACAAAATAAATAATGTTGATTAAATGCCTTAAAAAGAATCCGAATTTTCGTGAGCAAAAAATTTTGTGGCCTTTTTTCCAACTGTCTGAATGAGCTTAATATTTGAATGTATTACTTACCTAAATAGTTGCGTAAATGACGACATTTATAGTAAGCTTAATATACAGAAGCTTATTATTGAGTAAGCTTATTCTGATCAAATAGACATAATGACTTCATTGCAAGTGAGAGTTTATAAATTTTAAAGTGGTAAAGTAAAGTAAGTTATAGCATGGACCGGTTAGTAGTGAGGGTGGTACACCCACTTGCCCCACCCACTCCTACTAACCCCCCGTGGTACACCCCCTGATCTTCTACCCTGGTGTACCACCACCCATCCAACCCCTGGTCCCCGTTGGTAACTCAAAAAACGCTTATTTTCGCTTCGAGTAGTTTGCTGTAATTACCAGAATTATATTAAACACACCTTCACCTGGATTCGAACCTGAAACAAGCACTCAATTTAGACAGTTGGACCACTCTGGCCTGATGAAGCATAAAGAGAAAGTCATATTTATACTCCAGTTGTGATCTAAGCCTATGCAATAGCTAGATAACGTGTTATCGCATCTGTACAAAATATGAGACACAGTCCCTACATATCATACGTTTAAAATTGTGTATTTATTCATTCAGGCAGTATAATTAGCCATATATTATGTTGAGCATATAAATAAAATAAATTAACTAAGTTACAGATAAGACTATGTTTGACTTCTAATGTTTCAATTCTTGAATACTCTTCAATCATTCCAGGACAAGAGAGTGTGACAAATGACAAGATATGCGGAGGCGACCACGAGTGAGACTACCATCATTGGAAATCCAATCCTGGAAAGATAATAATTCATGAATTTAACTATTTAAACTCTGCTTATTTGGCCACTTACTTAAAATACTCCATAAAACTGAATCTGTAGCCGTGTTGATCTGCTACCCCGGCACAAACCACGTTTGCAGATGCTCCTATCAGCGTCCCATTTCCTGTGGGTTACAAAATTTGCAAATTTAGTAAGTCTTATCAAAAATATGACAAATTACAAGATATCGCACCAACCTCCAAGACAAGTTCCAAAGGCCAAGGCCCAAATCAGGGGTTGTAGTGGGAGTGACAAGTTAGTCGCAACGCGAGTCACAATTTTGACCATCATCGTCGTAAATGGGATGTTATCAATGAATGCGGACGCTATTCCAGACACCCAGAGGATTAACAGGATCCCCACCGTTAGTCTGGAGTCGGTGTTGACGTTTCGGATTATGTTTTCTGTTTGTGTTCCAATCCATTCCAAAAGGCCGAGACGGGAGACGCCCTACAAAATTTAAAGATTGATAAGGACCCACAAAGAAACAAGGATAAGGCGTCTAGCTCACCTCCATCACGATAAAAAGAGCGGAGAAGAAGATAAGCGTAGACCACTCCACTCTAGATAAGATTCCTTCGAGGTCCTTGGGATCTGCGAGGATGAGAAGAAGTACGGCGCCCAGAAGAGCGGTCCAACCCATGGATAAATTTAGTTGCGGGACGGAATGAAGGAAAAATAAGACAATCACGGTGGAAAGCACGATCCCACACTTGATGAGGAGAGGCCAATCTCGGATACGGCACTGGAAATGGAAATTGTTAACTAGGGAATGAAATTATTGTCAAATGCGTGACTCACAGTTTCTCGTAATTCTTCAAGATTGGCTTTGTAAGTTTCTACGGATTGTCTGGAAACAGGAGAGCAATAATAATTGAGGGTCTTTTACTAAAGGAAGGACTAAGTATGAAATTTACCCTCCCATTTTTATCTTGCTTTTCAAACTGGTCTTTAACTGGACAACTTTCGACATTAGAAGAGCTTTGACGTGATTTTCATCCCGGGAGTAGGACGACAAGGAATCGGCGGCGCGACTCCAGACCTCGATTTCGCGACGGAGTTCTAGAAATGGAGATAAATTAGTGAATTTGAGATCAATTGATGATTTGTTTATTGCCACACTTACCTGCAACGGCGTAGGGTTCAGAAAACTGGAGGGATTTCATGGATCGAAATGTGATTCTTAGTTGAAGATAAGCTACCAAAATAACAGGCACAATTCCGAGGAGCATGTGTGTTGTGAAGGTGGCAAAATCAATGTTTGCTTTTAAAACGTCCGGATTATTGGAAATTATCACGTTTGGTGGATCC
Organism: Folsomia manolachei; assembly: GCA_036491905.1. Taxonomy (NCBI): domain Eukaryota; kingdom Metazoa; phylum Arthropoda; class Collembola; order Entomobryomorpha; family Isotomidae; genus Folsomia; species Folsomia manolachei. Next base: position 9,563 of record JAAXNX010002945.1, read on the forward strand.
CCAACAGGTGTGCCTGGAAATAGATGAAGTATTTGATTTACAATTTGTGCAAATTTGCCGGTAAAACATTGATGTTGCAGAATTAAGCTTATTGGAATGTTCTTCGAAGTATTATATCACTCACAGGCACCCCCAATGTTAGAAAATAACACGATTGATATTAAAACAGGAACGGGGTTGAGTTCCATGGCTTCGCAGATTCTGGAGTGAAACATTTATTGGTAAAGAATCAACATTTTCACATACTTCCTTTAAAAAATTGTTTATTAATACCGTACCGAATTGTGGTTGGCGTCATGAGAAGAATGGTGGTGACATTATCCAGAAATGCGGAAACTATCGCAGTAAAAAAGCACAGAGCCGTCACCATAGGCCAGACTTGACCATTTGCTAACTGAAAAGATTGAGGATAATTAATGTATTAGGTTCCTATTGAATGCAATAAGTGTGATTTTATATTTATAGCCTGCTTATCTGACAAACTCACCTTGTACATGAGATAAGCACAATAATCAAAAAATCCCGTTTCGCAAAGGATTGAGACTAAAACCATCATTGAGAAGAGGAGGATAAGCGTCTCCATGTCTAGCCAGGAAACCATTTCTTCTGTTGTGGGACGCTAGCAGGAAACAAAATAATTACATTTATTTTACAAGTCTTTAAACTTTAAAATCTCTGAAATTATTTCACCTCATCAAAAATGGATAAAATTCCGATCGCCGTGGTGGCTGCCAGGATCGCGGACAATGTTCGATTTACCAACTGCAATAAAAAATAGAATTTACTCCTTTATCCACCAATTTCTTTTCTTTGCAACGTCCCAGTACCTCAAATATGATGAGAATATACAACCCAATTATAACGGCACCTCCAAAAATTGCCCCATTCTCCACAACTTGCGAAACCAACTTGACGGAGACCTAAAAAAAACAAATTATAAATATAAATTTATAACATAACCCCATGATTACACAAGACCCCCGCTTCGGCATAAAAGGTACCGGCTACCATTCCCAACTTTGTTAAACTCATTGAAATACAATCAAAAATGTCCTCCAAAAAGACCCCACCCACGAAAAAACTCAAGACAACCTTGTCAAACTGGGTCATAAGGGACCCCCAACCCAGTTCATCCGTACCTGGACCGGATGAAGAAATGTCAATTGGTAAGTGAAAATGAGGATGGCATAATAAATGAAATTCCTTTCTATTATTTCAACATTACTTTTGCAGATCCTCCAACCACACCCATTCCTTCCACCTCATCCACTTCAAGGAAACCTGCGAAGGCCAAGAAGGAAGAAAATGTTGTGGAAGTTTGGTCGGATGATGAACCTTCACCTCGACCTGAATGGAGAATGTTCCCCATTGAACGAGAGGTCAAGGTCATCAACCATCGTTATCTGCAGGACGGGGAGTCGAAACGGGACGGGGTACAGGTGCGGTCAGAGAGAAGAGAGTGGTGCAAAGTTGGTCAAGTTTTGAATACTGAGAGGAAACTGGCCAATGTTATTATTACAGGTGTGGTTCATTATCCTTTCTATTAATGCATGTATGTATTTTAAAACTAAGTTACAATTATGAATTTTTCTCTATATCAAGATTCTGGAGTGGACAAAATTAAGAAATTATTTTACTCTTTGGCCCGACCACCAATTGAACAGGAAATGGCGGATTCAGATCCTTTTGTCGTCAGCCAATGCACCCCAGAGGATATCAAAATTAAGGAAGAGGCACTGTTGTCTGAGGAGGAGAGGAACTTGGCACTATCCACCATTAAGGCTTCGAAGGATGGGATTGTGATTGAAGGGACTGACGGATGGAAGTTGGTTTGGAAGAAGGCTGGAAAAATGGCCAATGGAAAGATGTGGGAGTTTGATAGCTTGATTGTGGCTAAGAATGTTCATCTGAGTATCTGTAGTGTTGCAGGTGAATAACTACAACATATGCTCAATTTATATATTGATATATATGGCTTATCTAATTCAGTGGTATATTTAGGTTGCTTCAATTATCAGGGGACGTTGGCTTCAGAACCACAACCAAAATGCAACCACCACAAGGGGGAGAAGACAGGGTTTGTAGTAGCAGAATACACCGATCTGGATAATAAGAAGAGGATCGTCATCCTCCATGTTATTGCCTCATTTAATTATGAAAGTGAAGAAATGAAATTCCAAAGGGCTGAAACTGCGTTGTTCCCCAGAGTTCGGGGTATTAGTGATCGTGATGGTACATCCACTTGGAAAAAATACGCCACCAAACGTGAATCAATCAATGGAATAGCCCCCACCCTCTCTGAAACTCGCAGGGAGTATTTTGATACTGAGGAGAAAGCGACGAAATGTTATGCATCTTGGCAGGTACATAAA
>JAAXNX010002946.1:0-11923 GCA_036491905.1 Folsomia manolachei
AATTACAATGGATGTAATATTCACGATTGATCCGGATATTCTATTTCGAATCATTGTCTCTCCAACAATCTGCATTATGTTGAGTGGGGAGAGAACATTGCAGGTGAAGGTTCTGTGCATGAAAGTAAATTATTATCGTTAATGACTGCATTTGAATACGTGTAATGTGCAGAAAGCCCAACCTTTCGAAATCTTCGGGAACTACTTTCATCATTTCACCTAATTATTTAGGAGTAGTTAGCATTAATACTGTAATACTTTAGTACGATATGGATTTCACCAGGAATATTAATAGCAGCATTATTGACAAGCATGTCAACTGGTTCCAAGGACTGTACATTCGAAGTGTAAAAAAATTGTGTTCTAATATCTGTACTTTAACATGATTATATTTCACCTGCAGTATTCGGCGTGTGTCATTCCAGTTGGTGAGGTCAACGCAAAATGTACTAATTTGAGGATATTCTTCTTTTAATTCTTCAAGCTTCAATTGGGTTTTAGACAATGCAAAAACGGTCCCATCATTTTCAACAATGCTTTTGACCAACATTTTCCCTAATCCACGCCCTGCTCCTGTTACAATTACTTTTTTGCCTGCAAATGAAAGTGGTATGATCATTTTGGAAAGCCCTAAATCAGTCAAGTGTATATGGTAGTTTGTTGGTTTTTTAATTTTAATTTTGGATTTGCATTACTAAAGAAGTTAGATATCTATTTTATTCGTATATCAGAAAATTCGTTGGCTTTGCGGTGAGAAAGTGGAATTTTTGTGATTATGTTACATTGTACATATGACAACTTTTGTGCCACTCCCATTAACAATCAGCCCCCGATAAGAATATTGTCTACGCTAACCGATAGCTTTACAAGACGGAAATTCACGCACCGGATAATCATCACTTCATACCTGAATCGTTGGATTTGAACTTTGAATTAATTGTAGTAATTTACAGTTTATTAACGAGAAAATGATAATTTAAATGTTCACAAGCTAGAACGTTTCATCAAACTAGAAGGTTTCATCAATAATATTTTATTACATCCATATTTGCATAAATTATTATATATTTTATAAATATTCATAATAATCATGGGATGAGAATTTGCGAGTGAATTAAGTTGAGATTTTTAGATAAAATTCGGTTCCATCAGGTTTATCTGTATTTCTACCACAAATATTCTTGTTCCTTTTTGGGAAAATCCACCTCCTCAGAAACGTCTCTGTTTTGTCAGGACGAAGAGGAGTCACCAATCACCGCTTTCAAGGAAACACGTTCAAAGACGACTGACGAAGTATGGAAATTATTACTCTCCACTAATTTATAACTAATTGTAGATTACTCACTTTTCTGATGCGATGACGTTGTCGCTTGTTCTCCACTTGCCGCGCCGCCAACTGCAGCGGTAGCCGCCTCAGCACCCGATAATTTTCGCCCACTGTCAATCTCACTACTGGCTGAGGAAGCAAGCGTCGTATTGCTCCCATAAGTATTACTTGAACTCTGAACTGACATAGAGCGTCCCCCTGTACTCCGTCGAGCACCTCGGCCAGGTGACAATTTACTAAAATCTATGGAGCTAGGGTCGGCCTAAATTTATAATCAGTAAGTTCAGTTGGGTTTCATAGTTCAACTCAGCTTAGGTTAATACTGTCACGCTGATTGTTACACCCACCTGATACGCCAATGCATTCATAACGATGTGATACGGAATCACGCCAAGGGGATGAATGTCCTTCATCAATACATTGGCTGGGATCTTGTGGAATTGAATGTATTCCAAAAAGTTCGCTATGTATACAAAAAATGGAACGGAAAAGCAATAAGTATGATTTTTTGGAAGATTACAGATCTAGTGTAATTTACCAATGACATCTTTTAAATTTATTTCCGGACTGCTGTCGCAGTACTTTTTTCCCCACATTAAAACAGCCTGCGATCCAAAAATTGTTATTAAGCATGTATTGGAAAATAAGCATAACAAAGTCAACACCTGAAATTTTGTAAACTCATCCGCTTTTAATTCCTCTCGACACAAGATTAACCTTACTACGTGCTGGGGTAGCAAAGTGAATGAGCCCAAATTTAACACCTCCGTGCCATGCTCGTCCACAAATTCTAGAACCTAAATATCAATTGTTTTATAAAGATGTTTTGAGCTGACGAGTTAAGCACTGTTAAGTAGAATGTACCTTTTGGACCAGGGATTTCGTACATTTGTATTGAATGTATCTTTCCGCAGAGGCCAAAAGGGCTAAAGCAAATAAAGAAGAAGGAAATCACAGTTGATCATGGACGTTCTAATAATATGAGTTTTAATGATGTTTTTTTATCAATAACTCAGTGTTATATTTAAATTTGCAAATAAAAGCAGGTTTTACCACAAACTGTATCGACATTAATACAAGACTGGACAAATCCCATACATGCTTTTCGTAATTCTTCCAGACCGTAATAGTCCGCTGCATTCATGACTCCTACAAATGGCCAATCAGACAAGCTTACACGTACATTAAACAATTGTGTATAATAATAATAAAATTATTGTTGCGAATTGGGATTACCGAGCAAAGTCCGAGGTTGCAAAGTGACATATCCAGTGTGAATGTACTCTATCAATTGCCTACATACAAGAAAGGTTATAACTTGTCATATATCTAAACGGGCAAGAACAAAATTTCGAACCGAAAAACGTCTGCTTCGAACTCTTCAATGATAAGCGTTTGATGCGTCTGTGGCTGCATAAAATTGAATCAAGAATCTTAAAATTCATTTTTTTCAATAAGTGACGCTTAATATTATTTATCGATGCATTAAGCAGAAAGAAGCGGACACAGTAATTAGGTAAGTTACGATCTGAATGTGAAATAATTTCAGTAAAATTGGTACGTCTCATAATAGCTTTTCATTGAATAATTTTTCATTGAAAAAATAATTGCACAAAAGAATCATCAGGTAGGCACTTCAAATGGCTTTGCACAGAGGGATTTCTGCGTTAGAGTGGTATCGCAAAAATAATGTGGATGGTACATACATTAATAGTAAAAGTAAAACGCATCCAAATTCCAGTTACCGAAAAACAATCCAAAAAATGAAAAAAGGCAATTCGGTGCAGATGAAAGTATTAGTTTTAGTATTTAGTAAAGACATGACAAGTTCAAAAGAGATTAGAAAAGAGAGGATGAAAGAAAGGGAAAGTTGAGAGTCGAAGAAGTCACCTCAGAAATGGTTGACAATTGGTGCTGAAATCCTCGCTACAAATACGAACAGTAATTATTTGTTGAGAGACGAGTGTACTGAATCACTGCATTCATGTCTGCGAGCTGCTTTTGGATTCTTTTCAATTTACATATTTGTACTCTTGTGAATTGACAAACTACACATGACACGAACAATTACAGTATTAGACATGACGACAAATATACTGAAGTGCTTAATCTTTTTGCAGATGAATAGAATAGCTTTGTATCTTGTGTACCTATATATTTTTAATTACGAGAAACACCTTACCGAAGGTTTGTTGGATTGTGCGCCCTGCATGTTCAGTAGCGGTTCGGAAGATCGTTTCAGAAATAGTCGAAGCTTATTCTCACTTCGAGGCTGCTCTTTCTTTCTTTGAGGCGATGGTGCTTGATACAAAATCTTATAAAATACTCTAAAACACCAAAATATTATTCTCAATAATTAATGCGGTACGTAAGCTTATATAAAGTCAATTTTGTTAATGCTTATTGCCAACTTACCTGCTCCTTGCTCCAAGAACGGCCTTCACGGCGCAGACTGGTTCACGTGTATCGCCAAGAAGAAAAGTGACATCGCACAGTTCTGGCATTGAAGCCAGAAATTTTAAGTCTTCAGCCAATCCAGTTTTATTTTCGAAAGTTGAAAAGTCTGGTTCGTCGACTAATGTTTCTGCCATCGTGTAAAAGTCGCCCAACGTATTCATCTGAAATTCAACCATGATGTAAAGATAAACATTTCAAAGTGATTGAAAGCTCTAAGACAGAATTTCCAACAAACCAACTTTTTCGGGTCACCTTTACTTTTCAAAACAAAGCTTTTTTTAACTAGCAAGCATACTACAATCAAATAGGAGATTTTGAATACCTTTATGAAAGTAAGGGTTTTGGTTTGGTTAGTTTAAAGAACGAAAGATGGAAAACTTAAGGATTGGACACCGTCATAAAGTCAAAGGATGGTCGTGTCGCTCGGTAAAGGAGTTAATGATAATTAAAATTAGCCAAGTGCTGATTATTTTGCACAAAGACAACTCACAACATAAATACGACGAGAAGAAGCGTCTATATGTTCATGATGTCACTGCTTTAGAAAGATGCAATCAATAAAGAGCAGCAGGTGGTTCGGAAGTCGGATTCTGCAACTGCTCTGCTCCTCACGCAGGGCAGGTTGAGTTGGGGACTTTCTCCGACAAGTTTTTCCGAATGTGGAAAGCAACTTTCACCCACTTTGCTTTCTTCGTCCACTCTCAGCTTTCTCCACAAGGTTGTAGAATAATCATCGTTCCGATTCGTTCGTTCATTAGTTAGAAGAGTGATCAAACTATCATCTCAGAACACTGACGGTCGCTGCGAGTTTACAAAGGAGAAATCTTTATCCAAATCATATACTATTTCACTCGTCCTATTTATTCGGACTTTGTCATTCGTAAATTTCACAAAGATAAAGAATTACTATGATAAAATCATGCCTGGAAAGGGGAATAATTCAGTTGAACAAGACTTGAAATTAGGTAATTCCTTTGCTCGACTTCTTCGTTGTCAGTTTCATATAATTTATAATATCTATTTCAATCCTCAGTGAAATGTCTAAAGTTGAGAGCATCTTCATTTTTTATGCCAACTAAATCTCATCTTGGACTATTTCATTCCAGTCAGTGAAAGAGGATTTAGACAGTGAAACCAAAATGATGCCAAATCACATCTAGGTTAAGCCAAGTGACGAATTTAATTTAGTTAAGTTCACTTCACCTTGTCAGAATTGGCCTTGGCACATCTCGGAAATATAATTGGGGCACTTCTGGCAAGGCCATAATTTTATTGCTCAATCTGACAAAATAATGAAAATGCTTATTTTCCCGGTTGGGAGGAATTGTATGAACATGCCGGCTAAACATTTACAAATTTTCAAATTTATACATTGCTCCGAATTTACATATAAATAAAAACATTGAAAAAGGATGTAAAACACAAATATTTAGTAGCAGCACAGGTAGAGGAAAGGATGACAATGAAAGTGTAAAGGAAATGATTAATTGTTTTTTCTTTGGGAGAAAGTTCCAGTCTTTTTTGGTCGAGCCATTCGTGCGTTGCTCCCACAAAATCAATGCCACCTTCGTGCCAGGACACTAAACGTAAGGATTTTCTTACCTTAGACAGCCTACTCCTATCTTTAATGGCTTTGATGTTGGCTTTATCAAACATTAATTTGGTCCACGCCGAGTGGGATGTGTAATGGTTGAGCTATTCTTAGTATTTCTTGATGCTGCGTTGGGGTTAGAATCTTCTCTCGTGGGATTTTATTACTTTATCTCATATGATTTATTAAGATTACATTACTGATATTGCGGAATTTAATACATTCTGTACGAATTTATTACGAAAACATTACCCGTATATAATTTAAGACCGTCTAACTCCAGTAGATTCAGATACTATAATATTCTAATTCTAATTCTAATTAAGAGTATTAGTATTAGCATTTGATCTTGTGATGTCTTCCTTAATCAATCTGGTGCATGAAGGCTGAGGTAGTTTAAGTAATACGTTTTAAGAGTGTTATATATTATATGTCTGTAAGTATATGGCAATGTTCAGAGTTACGACACAAGAGTCAAAACCACAATTTATGAAAACAAAGAGAGTCACACAATACCCAAATTCAACAATTTCGACATAATATTACCAGCGAATGGAAAATCTTTTCAGTTGGGCAAACTAAGTTAATATTGATTGCTCAATGTATGCATTACGTGAAATAATAAAATTGAGAATTCTGTTGAAAATACTGATTTCATTAAAGTTGCGCTAATTATGTGCCATTTTTAATGTTCATTTATTGAATTTTGTGCTTATCATCAAACCCAGCCTATCATCTACACGAAACTTGTCTGAAAGTTGAAAAATATATTTCCAGTTACATTTCACTGTTGTTTTCGTCCGGTATTACTGAATGTAACTCAGGCCCAACTACATATATTTGACTCTGTAAAAAAAGTTCACTGGTCAACCATCATACCGAAATCATTGTTTTTAATTCATTAAAACAAATATCACACTTTGCAATTATAGCCGAAATTGTTTTTTAGGTTCGTGCCCAAGTTGTTCATTGAATGCGACAAGAAGTGGGCTTTTTGCACTTAAGCCTTTTGATGTGTACAGCAAATATCCATTTTGGAACCAGTATTTAGGAAGGAAGGAAAACTAAACTACGCTCGAACTTCTTACCCCAACTTGAGATAGTTTTCTCTCCTTTTCCCTAGTCAAACTTTGATTCAAAGGCAACTGCTCCGTATCGCAGAAGTAAGCACTGGAACAATAAGCATCAGTAAGGCATAAATAAAGCAAAAGAAAGTTGAAAAAACAACAAAGCAAAAAGACTAGAACTTGCCATCCATATTGCAACACTGATTCGGAATTAGAAGACCTTTACATTTCCAAAAATTGAGCTTATTTTTTTGTAAATAATAAGAGGAGCAGTACTGGAGAAAATCTCTAAAGTAGTATTCTTCACAATTATAAATGGTATTCAATATATGGCAAGTTGGTTTCACAAAAAGTGATACAAGTATTTCCACATTCTAAGTTTTCTAATGCAGGTGAATCCCACTCGTCAAGGTTATTTATGCCCAACGTGCTCTCTGCTATGGGGTTAAAGTCCCTGTCAGAAAATACACGTCGTAACTGTCTGCCAAGGCGGATGTAATATCGCAAATCGTGAATTTTCACCAGGGGAATACGTATCTATGTAATGAGTCCAAATTTATGCATGACTGCCTTCATTGTTGATTGTGCAAGGGAAGCACAATATATCACTGTTGATGATCCCTGCAACAAATCCTTCCATCTCAACCTGTCTCGGGCTGGATTTCAACCTGGACATTTCCAGCACCACTTCATCCGTGCTTAACTTGAAGGCAATCTCCTGAATATGTTTTCCATTCCGTTCAGCTTTCTTCCCGTAGCTTAGTTGTTATGCCATGCTGTCTCATCCCATTGATTTTCGTGTCCTTCTCGACATCCAGTCCAGTCCAGTGTCAATTCCAGTCCAACTTCAGCTCACTCTATTTTCTCCTTTGTTTTCTCCATGTCACTTCCTCTCTTCTCAATCAGAGGACAAGTTTTGTTAATGGATCTTTTTTAGAGATTGAGTGACGTGATACTTATTTGGGTTAAATAAACGGGTCTCATGTTCACAGAATAATTCATATTAAGTTTGAATTATTGTTTAAAGTTGAACCACAAAGATCTTATCGAGGAAAATAGTTTGCAGGGAACAAAACAACATAAATGACAAGCATAGGAATTATGGCATTGGGTGGGTCCTGCTTGGCAGGAAGGAAGTAAATAAGATTGACTGACGAGTGAATATGGGTTGCAAATGTATGAAACGTTGGCTTTCGTTTTTTCAGCATTTAATTGTTTATTTGTGAGTGTCACTTTCTTTTGAGACACAAACTTTCACGCAGTTTTTAACAAATGTGTTGTTTGGCTTTTTGTCTCAATTTTTTAAGGTATTTTCTTGTCTCGTGTGACAAGTAGAGTTGCTTGAGCCAAATAGAACTCCTTTTTTTCAAATTTTATATTCAAATCGAAGTGATTTTTTTACAAAGCCTTCACTGCGCTGTACTTGTGGAACCAGTCGGCAGTCTGGTGCATTTTACACCGACAGACATACTTAAGTTCTAGAACGTGAATAAATCGGTCATGTGGGCGGACGGCAGGGTGGGGTTTTTGGAGATTTCAGTTGAAATATCCGTTCGCTTCCAAAGGGTTTGAAATGATAATGGAATAAACTAAAGTTGGTTCCTACCCACTTTCCATGAACGCTCTGTGTAGTCGACCTAACTCCTAAATCACATAATCAATAACGTCATTGTCGAGTTTCTGCAGATTCCTTCTCTTAAACAAACTTCGTATATAGTATATGTAGTACATAGAAATGTAGAAAAGCAATCAAAACCCGCTCTCTTAGTTTATTTTTCTCTTTTTTCGTCTAGTTGAGCAAAATTGGAATTTTGTGACAAACTCGATTGTACTTGCAACTTTTAGGAAGATTGGGATTCTAACATATCTTTGTCAGAGTTACGAAAAGTGCTAGCATAGCCAGAAACAAATTAGCGGAATTGTGCAACTTCGAGTCAAAAAAAAGTTAGTGAAAATACTTTGGCATTTGGCAGTATAACAAAAAGACTGTTTCCATTAACGTATATAAAGTAACTTTTTTGCTCGTACCGAGAAATGTCGACTGTTGAGTAAGAGAATGAGCATTATTTTTGAGATCGTATAATTCCAAAGATTTAATGGAGGAATTCGTGTCAAAAGTCACGTATTTTTATGCCTATGGGCTTCAAAAACAACTATCTTCCATATTAAATGACTGATACCACAGAACTGTATACATTCTATCGCTGTCGTTGAAATTAAATAAAAATGGAATGCGCGCTAGATACTCTCGAACACGTGAAAATTTAATCGTTAATTTATTTTTAACTTATTCGAAACATAACTGCACAGTACTCCCTGATTTAAATTTAAAAACCAAAATAAGTAAAAAAAAAAAGCTTAGGTGGAAAACTTTACAGATTTTGCACAAACTTCACTTTATGTCTCGCTCACAAAAGACCGGATTGGCCTTGGTTTGGTCAAATAGGCTGTCAGAAAAAGCTAGTTTCGAGGAATATGTGTGCAGAAAAGTGGTTATGAAAATTCAATCTGCCCGATGAAAAATGGTCGTGGGTATTACACAAGATCCTGCCAGAGATTTGGCACCAAGGACGAAATCGAATACGTTTTCACTTTCACCACCATAGTTTCTTTGGTGGTTAATGGATTTGGCACTAGTTTTCGTTAGTGATTACGTATAGATGGACGAGACGTGAAATGCCATTACGAATTGAGTACTTATACAAACACATCCATTATATATTTCTCTGATGGAAGGAATTCTAATGTTTAGGTTTCAATGAGAATCTAATGCATAAAGGGGCTCCAGTAATATGCATGAGACCATAACCGAAATTCAGCAGGGCTTCCATTAAGCCTCTCAGTTGCTTTGCTGAAAATTTCTCCGTACTATGCATAAAGACTTAACGTGTGGTCATTATTTTCGTATTATTGTTCCCATTTTAAGAGTTTGGTTGCAAACCTTTCCATTTCAATAAAAAAGCAGCTACACAATCAAACATTATCACAATACGGTCCTGCTTCGTAGTTTAAGTTCAAAGTAATAAGTCTACAGCGTCGGACAAAGGAAATATAGAACAGGAAATAGTGAAAAACCAGATTAAGGTGGCAGTTCGCTTGTAGAAGATAAAATTTCAGATGTTAATGGGATAATATTTCTTACTAATAATAAGAATAAGTTAAGTAGATTGAACTGTCAATGCGGGTCACTCGACTTGGTAGTGGGTTAGGTGACAATACTATATCGGAGAAACTGGTGCAAACTCAAAATGAATAGTTTATAATGTTATTCATGTATTTATTTTTTGCTGAATTAAATCTGGACAGTTCAGGGCATAAATTCAATTAAAATATTGCTGAGTTTATTTATCCTCACTTGCCGACATTAACAACTGTCAGTCTAGAAATAGTAGTACAATTTTAAAACGATACTAACTGTAACATTATGGATTTGCATTTCCTGAAACTGTCAAGGTAAGTTCCGCTGTCAAATTTTTGCAAACACTTTTATATCGAGTCAGTTTAAGTGTCATATAGTCTGCACTTTTGTTGCATTAATATATATTGGACAACAAATGTAAATACTACGAACAATACAATCCATTTTGTATGTAGAGTCAAGGCCTTGAAGAAGTAATTGCTGAGATGGTTAACTTGTGCCGCCTATTACGTATTTTTTCTTCCGACAGGGGTTTTTCAATAGAAATAAATAAGTCTTCTCTTCTTCAGAAGAATATTAGACTTCCAAAATTCCAATTATTTTCATTCAGCTAAATTTGAATGTGTCGTTTTCCGAATTAAATAAAACCACAACCTCTTAAAATGTTTTAATCGCTCGGCATGATAACAAGTGGATGATTTGCCACATCGTTAACTAGACCGACCAATGTAGCTGAAAATGAGGTAGTTTCTCCAGACATTTTTCTACAAACATTCCCCAATTTTCGATAACATTGTTAGCAACGAGGTTACAAAGTACGAATTAAAGAAAGTCGTTACTACTCATTACTGGAGTAATAAAATTAAAACCATTTCATAGGACGGGCAAGTACAGTATTTTTCAACAATCAAACTGCTCTAGCAAAAAGAGAACTTTGAATTAAACAAACCTAATTTTGTTCTGAAGTAATCAAAATATAATTTATTCACTACTGCAAATTTCCGGATTCCATTTGGAATGTAAATATATCTAAATATGTCATCAAAGAAAAACTACAAAATTTGAGCTTTTCCGGAGTCCGACATTGAGTTACAAAACCTTAGGTTCATTTCCTTCCCGACATCTGTACAGTTTCTATTTGTTTTACATTTATGAATTAGCGTGTCAAATGGCAATCTGAAGTTTGTATCCAGTGAATTACAATTCAAATGGCACTAATGAGTCCTTGCGAACAATTTTCTAAGGGAAGAGAAATTTCACTGACATAAGCCCCTCCCTTGCACCTTATCTACTTGGCCAAGACTGTCTTGGTAAAAGATTTCCTTCCACGTCACTGCAAAACAAAGAAAGAAAATTCTTAGTTAATCAATGTGTTATATGGTTCATATAGTTAGTTTTTTGGAGATTGATCAAACAAAATATTCTCATACAGTTAATATTTGAGATTGACAATTGATGTTGACTTACTCGGCAACATTTACTGTGTGATTGGCACGATTATGACAGATGCATTCAGGTCTTGCAAGGTCTTTCATAAAGAGTTTAACCGCAAATATCTGAAATTAATACAACAGAATTTTTTGTTCATACAAGGATATTCGTATGATACAATCTGCATTCTCCTGTTAAATCAAAGCCATGAAATGAAACGTGATTTGAAATTTGAGAATAAATTCCATGTTGATGTTTCTTACCATTGCGGCTCTAAACAAGATTTTGCAAGTGACGAGGACAGTCGCAAGTATTGCCATGCCTTGAAAAAATGTGCCCCTCGTAAAAATCTCGTATACTACTATCACCGTTTCCACACACGTGTAAAAATTCAATGCATGAGCAGCATAGACCTATTGACAAAATAAGATATATAAGATAAATTGACCTAAAATAGGTTGGAAATTGAATTGTTATTAGTGAGGAAAACAAGAGACTGCAATTGTATTAAATAAAATTAGAGTGGAATCGAATTACTTACATATAACTGGCAATTTCCAAGTGCAATGTCAGTATCATTCTGAAAGAAGCCAAAAATGCATGTAAATATTTGTTCCCATTTACTTTTATTTGTTCCAATGGTTTACACCTCAGGTGATATTTCTATAAAAATTGTCGCTTTTAGTCGTGGGACCAGTGAGAATCCAGACATATTTTTTGCATAAATCTTTTTATGTGAGACAAATTCAAAATTGACAAACAAATATACCGTTTGATCTTTAATTTACTGTTTCTGGTTAACGGCGACTGAAGGCAATTCCATTTTAAATAAAGCTATGAAACAACATGCTGACCGCATTCTGCTTCTAAACCCTCCCGGGGATCATCCAGTTAACTGATTGCAGCCTGTC
>JAAXNX010002947.1:0-11922 GCA_036491905.1 Folsomia manolachei
CCCATAAATTATTTAAATGACTGTAACTTACCTCCGAGTTTTGGCCGATGTGATTAGCGTCGTAACAAATGGTGGTGGGTTTAACTTTTCCACATTATTATACAAGTCCTGAGACATTATGTCATGTGCCACTTACAGTAACAATGCTACTCACTCGAACACTACAATTTAGTCGTGGAATTACACAAAAGTTTAAAATATTCACAAAATCCACAAATTCCTCTTTTGGCACATGTCAATATTTACTTGTTTAAAATGAGCCACTCGCCGCTACTGCTGACTGCTTGGGGTTAAATGGACTGGTTAAAAAAAATGAAAAATCCTCCACTTGCATAAAAAGCTTTGGTTCCAGATTTCCTTGTTTATCAAAAGAGTCCCAAGTTTATGTTGGTTGTTGTTTTCATGACCCGGAGAGAAAGTTAAAAGAAAGGGTTTATGTTGGGAAGTCTGGTTTTTTGCTCATTTTCCTCACATTTGTTGGAAGCCCGTGCCCTTTGATGCGTTTCTTTCTGTAATTTGTTTGAGGTAGGTAATACATAGGAAGTAGAGCTTAAGGAATCTTTGCCCCACATCTGGTTTAGGATAAGAGTGAGATTTCTTATTCTCAAGAGGATCTCAGGAACAATAATATCCGTCAATTGCAACTGTTCCGTGTTGCTTAATCTAGTTCGCATATGCAGTCAGATTTATTTGCAAAGGAACAAAGTAAGTGAGTTAGCTGCATAACTTAGCTCAGGTGCCGTGTGGAGGCAAGGGCTTAAATCATTTCGAAACAGCATAAAAAACAAGGTTTGCATGTACCATTCATTTTCTGGAACTGAATTTTTTGGCATGGCTTTCCAAAAAAGTTTATTTTTCTTAATATTAAGAAAAAGAAACCAAATTTGTCGTGTAGAGTAGACGTTTCATAGAAGGACAATAATCACTTTAGTGGCTGTCCCTTAAAAGTTTAAACCCTCAATCAAGCCATCAAAGGGAATGGGGAAAGCATGACAAAATCTTATATCAAACATTTTAGGGTGGAAGTTGAAAGAAAAAAAAGTATTTGGAAATATCCAACACTTTGAGTTGAGAGACGTGATTTCTCAACTTCAAATAGTTGAGGGCAGCTGACGGCTGTGTGGTATCACATCATCACCGGAATAAAAGTAAATGAACTCAAGTCAAGTTGCTATTGAACCGTTAACAAAGTTTATAAAACGTCTCGTCAGACGAGACTCGTCTAAGACCCGGGTCAGATGTGGGGAAAAGGACGGAAATGGTATGGACCCGATGCAATGAAGGAGAAATGTTATAAATACAAAGGCCTATAAACTTTGTAGCCACAATACAAAGCAATGGCATTACTGCAGAGAACTTAGCTTTAACAGTGGGAAAGAGAGCGACGACGGTAAGCCAACTTGCTTCGTTTAGTGAGTCATAAAACTTTAAGATATCCAAAGAATGGTAAATCGGATCAGCAGAGATTTAGAAATGAAGGATATTTTGTTAGAAAAGGCAATTTTATATGCCTATTGTTGAACAAGGATTGGCAACACACGGAGTCCATTTCAACACAGAAAATCGGTGAACGGAAAACGATCTTGACTTTCTCGATCCCAAATTACTAACCTGAATGTGTATGCTTTTGGTTAAACAAAACTTCACCCTGCCAATTTTTTTGAAAGGTCCAGTTTCTGTGTTAATATACATAAACACGTTTTTAAAATACTGGGGGTGAGTACATAACGACTATTACACGGACAATTTAAGGTTCAACCAAAGCTTTTTTTCCTCACTTGGATTTCCATTCCAACTTCAACCGCAAAACGATCCAAGCATGCAGATTGTTTGGTTGGCCAGAATTATCCCTGCATAGGGTTTGACCTCTTAATATTGCATCGAACAGGCGACTGGACAATCTTTAATCCATTTTCAACCAATTTCATTAGGCTTCAAACCCGTTTAACCTACTTTTTGGGAATCGCAGCACAATAAATGTTCCGCCAAAGAGGTCGTAATGTTGGCTTGATTGTGTCGAGTGAAATACTGCGAGAAAGAAAAGGAGGATCAAAATCTTTCGTCGGATTTTTGTTAAAGCCCTGCTCTAACAACCAAGCCCACTTCAAAATAGAAGTGTACAGGCCAACCTGAATTTTATTTTAGGTGGATTGACTCGAAAATGATGAGAAACGGAAGAGGCTTAAAACCAGGATCATCAAAATGTGAAAAGGATGGAATTAAATTGTATATTTCAATTCAAACTGGGCTTAATGTTTGTAAATCTTTGGCGATCAAAGTGATTTAAAATCCGAGAGGTTGCTTGGTATATCATCCCCTTAATGACTACGTTATAGGGAATTAGTGGATACGTTTTTTTTGTAAGTTACCACAAAGCGTACCACATCATTACTGTTTTGGCTGGCCCCACCGACCCCTTCCTTCCTCAATAAAGTCAGATCTTTATAAAACGCTTGGTTTCGAGAGAAATTCCTGCAAGTTATTATCAGACAGACCAGGTCGATCAGAGGTATGGAGTACCTCTCCAAACCAACGTCTTAGAGAGAACCCAATAATTGGATTTTCTCTCATGGAAATCGAAGGAAGTAGGAAATGAATTTTGGATTCTCAAATCTCTCCAAGTTGCCAAACAAAATGGTTTGAGGGGATTTAGGCAACCAAAACCATATAAAGTATTTAAGACTAAGATGCAATGCACGTGCCTTGCCTTTGTTTTGCTTGTGTATTGTATGCTCATTACCATTTAATGAAAATACGACTCGGCGGTTCTTGATCTCCAGATTGACTCTGTATTCCGTCTTGTCTGCGTTGGAATTGTAAAATTTGCTTTCTTTATTCTCCACGAAAAGTTTATGAATTTGTTTTTCTTTCGTCAATTTTGAGCTTTGAAGTATTTCACTTGCCCAAAGTTTTGACTTGAAACATTGCAACCTAGTTTTGACTCAAAATCGGATTTAAAAGTTTTTTTCTATAAGTGAATATCTGAAAATCTTTAGTGCTTCCTGCGAGCAAGATTTTCCATCCCTTTGCTCGAAGGTAATCTTTTTGCACAATAAGACGAGGATATAATTGCATTAAATGGGCAAACACTGCCAGACAAATTCCGACAAGTGCTTGAATTGGGACAAGAAAGTAAAAGTTGCGTAATTTATACTGCTTTTATCAAAACTTTGCAAATTGTTCCGCAGTTGTTATAAAATAAAACTGTAGTTGTAATGAAAATGTGTGCTTATCATACCCCTTCCGCTTTTAGGTGCATGGCGAACGTGCTGTATTCTTTGGTTATTTAAATCACGACAAATGCAGAAGATGCACATAATGCTGGCCCTTTCAACTTCAACATATCACGCAAGTTTCGTGAGCTGTCTTAATTACTCCGAAGAGACAACTTGATTTCAACATAAAGATAAAACACGGGNTGCTGACCCTTTCAACTTCAACATATCACGCAAGTTTCGTGAGCTGTCTTAATTACTCCGAAGAGACAACTTGATTTCAACATAAAGATAAAACACGGGACATTTGAAAAGACTGGGTCGAAAGAAAAGCTCCCATTCAAGTCATCATCAGTCTACTTTATTGTTAAACTTTCTTCAATTTCGGTCTCACTTAAACACACTTATTTGTATGTAGTTCAATGTGGCTTGGCTCGTCTCTAACTACCATGGCATGTTAACTTGACATGGCGTGTTAACTTTCTTTCATTTCTTTTTCATTTTACCATTTTTTGGACAATCATCAGCATTTATACTTTTGTGTAGGAAGCAGATACGGCAAAGAGATGGACCATTGTCCTTCAATGGCGACCACACAGTTATCATGAGCTTATAAAGCCTTGTCCAAAAATGGTAATATTTTAGATAACTTCAGCGTTATCAGCTTTACAGTATGGGACAATTTTTTTCTTTTCCTCCCATCCACCAGGTCAATTACATGTGTATTCATGAATTGGCAAGTGTGGTAGGTTGTCCAACCGACTCCGCCAACTAAAAGTTACAAGCACCCCTGTGGATAGTAATTGTGCCGCTGGGACTGTAAAATAGGATCAAATTTATCCAATTTCGATCTTATAACGAGTATTATAGAGGGCCTTGGCAAGCATAGATCCGCAATATTCGATTGGTCTGTTAAGTTAACGACACCATAGGCAAATGAATGGACGTATTTATCCAATGCCTTAGATATATGTGGACTTGGTAATGTGTTCCATGTTCTTTGCCTTAGAAAAAAACCATGCAGACAAGAAAGTGGTTCCCACTGCCATTTAAAGAGCTCATCATCATAATAATCCCTCCATCTACTTTCCCTTCAATAGAAATTGGATGGGTTGGCTGGCAGAGAATCCTTGTAAAAGGTGATGTTGGAAAGTGTACGCAATTTGTCTGCCTTTTGCCTTCCTTTGTGTACAGTCTCATTTGCCCTCTCTTAATGTTCCCTCGTTCGATAAGTAAGTTTCTTAGGGAAATTACCTTCCATTCTTTAAAAATGTGCGTTCTTTCAGTTATTTTCAGCTACAGTCTCGTTTCATTATTACACTATCTCTCCTGTACTCTTTTTAGCAAAAATTTAGCTCAGTCGATGTCGATGTTTTGATGAGGTTTTTTGAGACTGAAGCCGAGAAATACGAGTCTATAGTGCTCATAGGTTAGTTATACGGCGTTACAGTGGAGAAAGTCTGCAAAAAAATTGTAAAGTTACACAACAGCAGCAGCTGTAAAGACACCCATTCAAAACACAACAATAACACAATGGCAAAAGGAGATAATTCTCTTTTTGAATTAGTTCCGTCTTCAAATCTTGGTGAAGGAATAATGGTGAGATTGTAAAATTTTCCAGTGTTTTGCGTATGTGGTGTGGGTGTGGATATGAAACTCTAAAAAGAAATGTATTCATAGCCCAAAAGCTGTCTCAAGAGAAGAGTCAAGTTGTATTCAAAATCGTCTTTTATTCTATTTTTGGCTTTCACTGTGCGATGAAGGAGCTTAATAAGATTGAGAAAAAAAGAATTCAAAGGAAATTGATGGTGTGTGAAATTAAATGTTGTTCATTGACTAAATCTATGCATTTTTTGGACTTTATGTCAAATCCAGCCTCTCAGTTCTTTGCTCTGTTTCTGATGTTTACTGCTGCTTCAGTGATAACAATAGGAATGGTGCTGACTCTGTCGGGTGGTTAGTTCTTTATGACTCAAAAGTCATAGTTCTTTCACATTATGTCATTCTTGTACGAAAAGAAATTTTTGCTATTTCTTTGCAACAAAAGGAAAGAAAACTTGCTTTGTAGAATGCGACCCGAGCTCGCAGAATTCTACTACACATATTCAATTTTTATTTCACTTTGAGGAAACATTGGTGTTAAAAAATCTTTATGTAATTTTTCCTTAATCTGTACTCTCAGCTGGTACTCAAGGATTCATGCAGCCATTGTTTTAGTTAAGTGTAGTAAATTGGAAAGTATATGTCACTACTTGCAGAATTTTCGAATGGTTTATTTTATACTAGAAACTTTTTTTTTTCATTTGGAAACAGATTTATTTTTTTGCTTTTTAATATTAAGAAAATAGGTTTGAATTATAAAGACAATTCGAAGTTTTTTTACATTTTTGGCTCTAAAGGTTGCAAAAAACCACATTGGCAAACTGCAGACCCTGTCAAAAATGAGCAAGACGGCAGGACACAGGATTTTTTAAAACACGACGGTTGACACGGTCCCGTGTAGGAAGTAATATAAGGGATGAACATGTCAGCGATACCAGAGTACGGCTGTGGCGGTACAAGGAATCCTTAGGATTTTTAAAATAGGTTCGTTAGCCAAAAATCCATATGAGATCAGCGAAAAGAAAAAGTACAGTCGTAGCCACACGCACACACGGACAGGGAACTGGTTTATCCGAATGGACTGTGAAGTAGGAAAAAGGTAAAGAAATTGGCTGATGATGGTGGCGAATTTGGAACGTGACGGGGAAAGCTGAACATTTGAACAGAGAAAGAACTGTTAGTCGCATACTCCGACCAACCACATTGAAATGGCACGATATTGAGCAACTTTACTTTCTTTTCTCCAAGTTCAAATACATGGGTGTGAGACCTGTTTCGCCAACCTAGTCCCTGGCCCAGCCGCAGGCAGGCAGACGCTGCTATTTTACTAGCAGCGAGTTTCCTCAGCAAGTGGCATAGTGTCGTCGAGAAGTTCTATGAGGTTCAGGAAGAGAAAAATGTGGAGAAAGCTGAACAAATTTCATTCCTTGAGCCGAGCTGATTGCGCAATATAAAATGCTTTAATCTCGCAATTTAAGTCTCCATCAACGAGTCTAACTTTATAATCCTCATTTCATGAGTTGTAAACACAATTAGCAATCCTCGTTAACATGTATGGGGACAACGCAAATAATATTAACTTTACCATCATCAACACCAGATTCTAATCAAATGAACATTATTTTATTTGCAGATAAAAGGTCCCAGTGACAAAGTTGACAACTACTTTCACCTCAACTTAGACAAGAACTTTTTTCCGCTTTAAAGTTTCGAAATGAAGAAAAAAGAGTATAGACGATGGGATTACGATGATGAAACGGAGATGAGCATGGAAGAGCAATTGACGCTGGAGGATCATCAATTCGACTATGAACTTGGGCGCGATACACCCACAAATACGATGACGACCACGACGACATTCTCTCAACCAAGTGTCACACTTTTGGGATCTCATATCCAAAGGAAAAAGGGACATCGGAGAATTCGGATCAAAGAGAAAGTGAGTGATGGGATTCCATCCATTCCTTCCATTTATTTCATCCCAGTTTCATTTTCACTGAGCGGACAGTCCTCTCGGCGAAAGTAAAACAAGCTCAGTGACTCGGATTTGAGACGTCTTGATTGACACGAACCATGTTCAGTCGAGAAGGGAAGAAGACATTTGCCGAGAGGACTGTCCGCCTCAGTGAACACTTTTACTTGTTGTTTGATACTATGCGAAAAAGGATTCAGTAAATTCCTCAAGACTTGACGGGAAAATTAGACCAGATTGCGTTATCAATAGTTGTTTGGGGTTGCCTTTACAACTTTACCCATTACCAAGAATGCTGCAAACATACTACACAACTCCCAACGGGCACCGTGTTCTTGTATGCATTATTAATTTGCAACCATAAGATCTAAAATTTTCGTTACTGAATTCACAAGTCATGTTTTAATTTTGCATCAAAGGAAATATATCGACATGGGTTTAGCTGCATTAGTCTTGCTCATTCAACTGCAACTTTTTTTCGTGACTAGAATGAAAGTTAAAACAAGTTGCAGAATGAAAGGAAAGTGTAGAGTCAAAAGAGATTTTATCTAAATTGAATTGCGAAGTGATTTCAAAAAATCATATAAATCAACGCGAATGACGAAATAATTTAGTTACACATAAGTATGTTCTCAAAGAACGAATTTATTGGCAAAGAGACTTTAATATCAGGCTACTGCATGATTCGGAGTTGTAAAAAAGTACACATTTTATACTTATTCAGGTTCAAATCGTATGTTTATCTGTGACCATCCTATTGGTTGGATTTATAACCGGTTTCCACATTGGGATGCGGGAGCAGGGTAACAGAACCAATGTTAATACTTCTTCCTCCTCCGTTCAACTTCTGTCAACTCAACAAGATGAAGTACCGTCGTCAAAGTTTTCCTATGATGAGACATTGGACGGAAATAATGTCGCGGACTCTTCTCCAAATTTGTTTCCTTCTTCATCCCAAGAAACCAATGAGCCTTCTTCTCCAACCCTTAGCCAGCCACCCAGTGACATTAGTGCCGACAATATTCGCGAAATTTTAAGGTATGTTTGCACTTTTAATCTTTTTTTAACTTGTAAGCTCAGGTAATGAATTTAAAATAAGCTAACAAAAATATCATCGTAGTTGGGTTGAAGAGTTACATCATTCGATGATGAAATGGAACAATAACATATCTCTATTTTTCTGACACAGTGTGCATTTCATTCATTCCAATGTGACATGCTGCTTCTACACAAAGACTTTTGTTTGAACTTGAAATTTTTTCTGGCAGCAAGAAAACAGCATTGTGCCAAAACTTTGCTGTGTTTGACAATGTGAGAATCCCGATGAAAGCAAAGATGGCTCGTATCATTTGATGACAAGTGGTACACTTGAGCTTTCACCTCAACTTTAGTCGCCGTTTCTCCAAGGTTCAGTCTTAGTGTGAGTGAGGTCGAGCCAGGGAATGAGTTGGCTTGGTTTGGATTCACGATCCAACGAATTTCGAACCATGCCATGTGTCCCCCCAGACTTTTGTTTTGTGTCCCCAATCCCATCCTTGTTCTCCTTTTTTGTATACTGAGTGACAGACTGAAGTGGGCTTCTGGGATGTTTATTTACCTACACCCAACCTTCCCGTACAACCTCTTGGGCTTGTTTATGATAAAGTTGAAGAGAGTGAAGAAGAGGCGGTCGTAATTTAATTTAATAATAATTGTCTACTACCATACAACAGTACTTTCTCTTCTCATTGTTTCTTTGTTATTTGCAGAAGAATGAGTCAGAAAGTGCAGGCGGGGTCTGGGACGGGAGAAGAAGGGAAATCAATTGCTATGGCCATTAGGGACCTGTGGAGAAGCTACGGTTTGTCTGTCAGAGTTGAACAACATAGCAAAACACTTCTTACCAAGTGAGTCTACTCCACAACTAAACTAAACCAACTTTACTTTTTATTGCTTACGCAATTTATTCTACTCCCATTTTCACTGCTTTACAATTGCCTTGCCTTGTCTTGATCGCCTTCTTGGAAATCCTGTGGTTTGAGTTCACTCACAGTCTGTCTACCTAGTTATATGCAACCTAGATATACTATCGACTAAGCAAAGTCTACTTTCTCCTCTCAAGTGCCCCAACATGGCAAAACCGAGGCAGGGAACAATTGCCAGTGGTACAATGCAATGCTTTTCCCTCCAATCTTTTATTTACTTTGGAAAGATTTACTACTTCGACCACTTACTTACTTTTCTCTGCTTTGTAATTTCTGTGAATAATCACACTTACTTTCTCAACTTTATGTGTACGGCAGGGAGAAAGCAAAACTGAGAAAGTGTTCTTCTAAAGGCCCAGAATTTTATTGGAGTAGAACGAGATAACAAATTGAACCAAGATAATAAAAGTACTGAAGATTAAGAAACGGCTGCAAGTTCCATCAAGCAAACGCTGTAATTAAAGTTTGAAGATTGCTTTGTCAGAACAAAAAGCTCTGCAAATATTCCTGCACGAGCGAATCTGTGCAAAAATATCGACTAATGCAAATAATTTATCATTTTTAGAAAGCAATCAAACCGTTTGTCCCAACGCCACTTTGTGGAATCCATTCCGGCACTGTTTATCTACTTAAATATAGTGCATTGTAGAGTAATTCCCAGCAGCACACAGGGAATAAATAAAAA
Organism: Folsomia manolachei; assembly: GCA_036491905.1. NCBI lineage: Eukaryota > Metazoa > Arthropoda > Collembola > Entomobryomorpha > Isotomidae > Folsomia > Folsomia manolachei. The sequence continues at coordinate 9,439 of JAAXNX010002947.1, forward strand.
AATACATTTAAAATACAGTATAAACACAGTTAACCAACTTAATCTCATAAACTAGCGGTGACGTATGCCAGGCATATGTCACCGTCAACCATGTAACGTAGGCATAAAGATCCAATGGAAATTCTTTTGACTTTTACTTTTTGTTCCATGATATTAGATAAACATTTTATCAGGAGTTAAACTCGACATCGGCATGAATTTTTCATTTATATGGCTCACTCTACATCATCGCAAGATATCTAACAAATACAGGAGAACGTCTCTAAGTTTGTCTAAGATTCGCTTTGCGCAGCAGATGATGGGAAATAAATTGTCAGCTCAAAACTTGTCTGTCAAATGCTGATAAAACGGTTCAATGCAGTCCTCGAATAATGCATTTGACCTATTTTGCTACTACCTGGTGTAAAACGACCGTCTTTTATTTTATTATCAGCTCGTCCCTGTTCAAAGCTTCCGGTATCGTTATTCCTATTACAATATTTAATCCACATAAATATGAAAATTGATTTTATTTTTATATCACTCGTATTTGTTGAATGACAAAAAATCCAACTGTTTGCTAAAGGACGGTGCAGCATAGAATTTATTTATTCATTTCTAATCGGTAACTTGCAATACGAGAAACATAAGCTGTAGTATGGCAGAGTTAACATATCTTTACAATGGTTTTTGTTTGACGGGTTCAGTGAAGGACGTTACTGCAGACAAAAATAACGGATATGACTGCTATAACCACACAGTCAGCAGAAAAAAGGAAATTTTTAAAACTCTCAGATTTAAACTACAACAAGACCGCGGCGAAATTTCTTTCTAAAAAAGGAAGGATCCCTTTTGTAAGAATTGAGTGTTTATGCGGATGAACAGAGATAGGCTGCCGTCTGCATTGTATCTGCATGAAAGATGAGACTAGCCGAGGTTTAAATTAGGACACAGACAAGACACAAAAGTGGAGAAAGTAAAGAGAAAATCTTGGGGAAAAAGAAAAAAAAGCTGCCCTTGTTTCGCATCCCTTGAGCCCAAAAATTCTTTGGAGCAGTCACGTCTTTTTCTTCCTGTTTAATGTGATGTCTTCTTTCATTCTTTTTCCTTTCTCTTTAAGTCACGATGATAAAGTAAAGTGAATGAAAATTCTGGTTTAAATTTTGCTAAGTTCTTGCAACCTCCGGCCGAACTCTGCAAGCACATCCGGGGAGGAGACTAATTTCAATTCTAAATTGGTCCACCACGAACCAAGTAGTAATTGATTCATAATGGCAAAGGCTCATCAAGTCATTACGTGGAATCTAAATCTCCTTGCTGTAAAACATTATTTTCTGAAATGGGCTCACATCCTTGTTAAATAATAGATTAGAGTTTGGAGTGCATTGAAGGAGGTTCTATTACTGTGTCAGGGTTGAAAGGCATTTGCAAAATAAGACGTGGGTTTTTCTGCCAGTTTGGGCTTATGTTAGTGAACGAATTCAGATTGAAAGAAAGCGTGTTTGAGGAGATTGGATCTGTGAAATCAAGAATCGAGTCTGGCAACTCTCATCAATGAAATCTCAAGAGAATTGAGAACCAATCTTTTTGAGAGTTGAACAACGAAACAAGGCCTTGAGTGGAAATCCCTTTTCTAAAACCAGTGCTTTCAAGGATGGGGTATGATGTATGGGCTGATGCACTACTCTAGCTGTAACGCAGTGAAAGTAATAGTCTCCAAACTCGATTCAACAACTTTGGATATTCATGCATGCATATACACATGTAACATGCTGAATGAAAAAAAAACTGATTTTTCGCTCGATATAACTTTTAGATGATTGAGTGAACTCTAATATATTCCATTTGTTAAAAAAATCCTGAGAAGCTGGAACAATTTTCTTTTCTTAACATAGTTTCAAAGGATCTTTCAAAACGAAACCGAATAAACTTTACTTATTGTACGCACCTCGCAGATAAGTAGAATCCAAATGAAATGTATGTTTTTAACATAACCCATGAGTGTTTTGGAAATATACACCATATTTTTCACAGTTATCCGGCTATATTGGGTTGCAAAACTATGTCTGAAAAATCCGGAAAAAGAGGCTTAGACTATGCAAAAAGATTTCGCTGGAATGTAAATATTTCTGTGAATACTTATAAGTAGTCTCGAAAATATCGAAATGAAACATCCAGCATTTGTTGTGCATCATGACTGAAACTACTGCATCAGATAAACGTAGATAGCAGATTTTGCGTGGAATTGAGTTGAGTTTGCCAAATTGACATGTCTCGTACTTCCGATCTAAATTGAGTTGTAGTGCCCTTACTTCGCCTTCTTTCGGAGAAAGTCAAAAGAATTTCAAACCGCTTGTTATTCAATAAATTTGAAATCCGGTTCTGATCCGACTCCTTTCACCCTTCGAATATTTTAACTTTTTTTCAATGTGCTAATGTAAATTTAAACGCAGTAGGCTCAAATCTGGCTTTGAGCATATTGCCTGCTAATTTGTGTTTTTTTTT
>JAAXNX010002948.1:0-11920 GCA_036491905.1 Folsomia manolachei
CAATTCTATACCTCATCTCTTTCCCTCCAGTTGAGTGGATACAATTATGTTTCTATTGCGCAAACATTGCTAGTCTACAAAAGGAATGGTTTGTGAACTTGTTTTAAGTTTTGGAATGTAGAAAAGAGTGAAACACATCATCTACCAAAGATTAGAGTTGCTTTTATATCAAAACTCAGAGGATTTCTTGACAAAATGATAGTTGAGATTTCCTAAAAATCTCAGAAGAATGAGACAAACTGGGAAATGTGATAGCGAATGAGTGACAAAGACCCAGTAAATCTGGATTTGTCGTGTGGGATTTAAATGAGAATGTGACAGAACTGTGTTATTTCCGCTATTCTCAAAGTAGTTACATCATTCTTCGTGTCGCGAGCGAAATGAAGGGTGTCGATTTTTCTGTACTTTATAAAATAATTGATTTCTTTTATTTTACTCGTTTTTCGTCAGCTTCACCGCAAGAGAGAAGCTACAACTTTCCTTTTAGCAAGAGAAATAAAGAGGCTGTGACAGCCATTAATTTTTCACAGGTTCAACTCTCAACCACTCATCCAAAGTCAAATAGATTTCTCCTTGAGTAATATTTAATGCTTTCCATGCCCTGGCTCAAGTCAGTCATTTCATGACATAACTCTTTCTTTTCATTTACTCCAACCGGATTTATTCCGGGTTCCAACTTGGAACTTCCAAGTGTCGTATTATTGATTAAAAGGAATATTTCATCAAAGATCTGCCCCTTAATCTAATCCACTTTTATGGGTTTCTTTCTCAATCATCGTCTTCCTTTGAAATGACAAAGTTTTATTTGGTTCTTGTCACAAGTTGTTCGTATCTCCGCTGGTTTCTTCACCCAGTCACTCTCCTCATGCCAAGATTGATTATTAATCAAAGTCCAGCTTCATAAAAGACCAACTTATTTAAGAGAGGAATGAAGTATTTATGAAATATTTACAATTTTTCTTTCTTCCTTCTCCTTCCAGGACATCCAGCCATCCTCCGCCATAGTTTCTTGGCAGGGTGGAAATAATTCCGGGATGCAGGGTTACATGATTGGATACCACGCACTGAATCACGACGACCAAATCCGATGGAGTCGACCCCTCCCCAGTCCTCTCGCCACAGACACATCGACTCCCTGACCTGGAATCGGACACGCCGTATCTTATCTGTGTCCTGGGTTTGTCTCCAGAACCAACCAATTCCCATTCAAATGTCACACCCTCCCGTGCACTCACCCTACTCTCTCCGGAAACTGTGCTAAGGGATTCGCCAAACTCTAAATGTGCACAGGTGGGTTGACAAATTGCAAAAAAAGTTTGCAAAAATTTGGCATATTTTAAATTCTTCTATTTTTGTTTCAGGTCCGAACATTAATCCCATCATCAGGAAGTGGAGGATATTATCTGATCCAAAGGCGTCTTGGACTAATTGTGGGTTCCAGCCTGGCATTTATTTTCTTCTGCATGATTCTCTCCATGATAATTTGGATCAAGTGTAAAAAGAAGAAACGCCGAGGAGGGTCAAATGGCGGCCCACCACGTCCCGAGGACAACAACGGGAAAGGTGACCACAATCACATCCGAGTTACAGAAGCCCTAAGTCCCCTAGCTTCCGATAACCTTTCGCCAGAGAGTTATCATCGACTCCCCACCAATGGGAATACGCTACCCTACAACAATCACAACAATAAATCACAACCCCTCACCTACATCCATCGCTCGAGCACGTTAACCAGATTGGGAACCGGAAATGGGAACGGATTTAATGGAAATGGGCAACAATATGGAAATAATCTGGACAACAATGGTCCCATCCGATCCGAGTTATTAATACGATATCCAGATTATTCTGGGATGGAGTCTTCCAATCAAATGGACAGATTATGACGAGACACAGATCATCCGGAACTTGAGATAATTCTTCCTCCACCACCTCCAGAGTTTTCGGGAGAGTCCTCCATCTAAATTATGTTCCTTGCTTCAACTAATTTATTACTAAAGTTTGTTCAAATATAATATCACAAAGTTTATAAAACCTTGCTACTTTTATATGAAAAGAAATGAAAATGTTTTGGAAATAAAACTTTAAAAATATAAAACTCTGGTTGTATATGATAATTCACTAAAATGGCAAAGGTGACAGCAAAAATTAAGACTTTTAGGTCATGCAAGCAATGACTTTTTATGAGTTCGTCGTCTCCTAAAAAAATTGGGAATAAGATTCGCTAAATTTTTAAATTCCTGAATATCTTAATAAAAGCTTACCAATGAACCACTGGAACTTTGGGGGCGGAACACCATTAACCGAGTAATATGCGATAGGTTGCGTGGATCTATTTCGGATATTCAAGGCCTATTTTCATGGCACCATATCATCGGCATGTTCAAGGATTCCTTCATTACAAACTCCGGAATAACCTTGTCTTTAGCCCGATAAGAAATTAACTGAGGAATATTTCTTCAGCAGTATTTCCGCTTCCGACCAATCCGTGACTTGGGTCCCATTGAATATATCACTTATCGGTATACTAACAAGTCTAAAGCCTTTTGGTTGACGAAGGAAAGGTGTTTCTTTAAAATCCTTAACACCAACTTCTTGCCTTCCCCTTGAAACCAACGTCCTTCATATTTCAGTGCCTCTTCCTAAAATTATCCTCCCGTTGTTAATTGTCTTGTAAATGGTGTCCAGTGGTGATCCAATTGGGTTGAACGCCAACCAGTAAATTCATAATTTGGGTCGTAGTTTGAACAGTCTAGCAGTAATTGTTTAAAAAATAAAAGATATTCAAACATACAAAGTTAACCGTAATTGTCACATCTTACTTTTAGGGGCCAAGTCCGATAAGATGCAAGTGAGATATTGGAATTGACCTCATTTTGGAAGCCTTTTTCGGAAATTGCCTTCAAATTTTGTCCAAACGTTTGCGTTTCCTCTCTTAAGATGGCAATTTGCGTTTCAATGGAAAAGATTTTGGTCAAGGTTGATTGATACACCCCCAGACGCTCAGGGGGTGTGCCAAAAGTCAAATGTCAAAAACTTTTCTATTTTTGGACGGATANTTTTGGACGGATAACCAATTTTTGACACTTTTCGTGACTTCTGACCACCCAAACGGGTGGAAAATTTTGCATTTAATGTCACTACCCCCAGACACGCAGTGACTTTTTGTTGGAGTGACGCAACTCTCGGTTTCGTCACTTCTTTACATTTCGTTTGTAACGGTTCTATTAAATCTCGGAAAGACAAAAGTTTAAACTATACTTGAAGAGATAGAAAAGATTAAGTTGAATATGAAGCAAAAACAAGGATTAGTGAGATTAAACTGATATTCCCAGAAAATGATGAAGTAATCGCAAAGTTCTAATGACATGAACAACTGCAGATGTGCATTTCACTGTATTGTATTGAAGCTGTGAATAGTCATGTAAATGTAAGAAATAAATTTGCTCATTCTTAATCCTGTTGAATTGTTTATTAATTTCCTTGTGCATAGTAAAGCAGGAATTTCGTTTGTAACGGTTCTATTAAATCTCGGAAAGACAAAAGTTTAAACTATACTTGAAGAGATAGAAAAGATTAAGTTATAAAAATATGAAGCAAAAACTAGGATTAGTGAGATTAAACTGATATTCCCAGAAAATGATGAAGTAATCGCAAAATGCCAATGACATGAAGTGAACAACTGCAGCAGATGTGCATTTCACTGTATTGAAGCTGTGAATAGTCATGTAAATGTAAGAAATAAATTTGCTCATTCTTAATCCTGTTGAATTGTTTATTAATTTCCTTGTGCATAGTAAAGCAGGGTCAATGTTTCCCTTGTAATACCTGGATCAATTTCATGTGGGATCGAGAAGTGCCAATCACACCATTTACGAGTATAAGTACATTACAACGAAATACGACAAATATATTTGGCATATGTTTGTCAACACGTGATAATTTATGATTCTAAAATCTGCACAATACAATCCGCTTTTTTGTATGTCTATCAACTAATTATTGTTCGAGTCAATGTAATTTTGTGCAACTAAAAAATACTATAAGTAACAATACAAAATTAAGGAAAACACAATCTAATAGAAAATAGTTTTTTTGAAAGCTTCACAACCCTCCCAGTCCCTTTCCCCATTGTACGGTAGCAGAGTCCGAAGTTGATCCCAGTTGAAGAGTTTTCTCCATCTTTCATCCGAAATACCCGTTGCGCCGAGTAGCAAATAATTGAGATTTGGGAGTTGCATAAAGCCTTCGTCCACACAAATGTCATCTAATCCAACTTGTTCTGAAATGACCCAAGATTAGTTGTCGCAAGTCTGAGGAAATTGAAATACAATCCAAATTTAATTCTTATTCTTGCTACATTGTCTCTATAATTAATTTTTTAGCCAACATGCAACACGTACTCGTCAAACATGTGATGTTGATTGGGTTGCGCTCCATTTCGGGAATATTATCGGTGGATGACTGGTCAGTCTTCTTTACGTCTAGCCCATAAATCCCAGCGCTGGTGAGTTTTCCTCCAGCAGCGACCGCAACATCCAATTCCTCCAATTTATTCCATCCCCCACACATGGAACTATATTAAATATCAATATTATCAAGTTAATAAACACAGTAAACAAACAAAAATATAAATAAAATTGAATACTAACCGGAAGCCTTCATCATCCAAGTACAATTCGGCCTTAGTTATTCCGGGTAACCAGAAAATAAGTTTCTTCACATCCTCCGTGGAAATCGGGTACCCAATCTCCAAAGTAGTTAACTTGGATTGGAAAGGCATTTCTGTGAAGTTAATGAGAGTCCGGGTAATTATATTGTTGACGTTGTGGCCCATGAGTGGGTAGTATAGTACCAACTCTGATAAATTGGGCATATTTTGAAGGAATCTCAAACTATCCGAAATAATGTCAGACGTTTTGAAATATCGAAGGTGGTTGAATTGAATTCCAAATGGGAATTCTGTCATAGGAACCCTGGCAATTCCCTCGTCAGACCGACGAAACTTCAGTTTTTTCAAGTTATTTTGCTGATGTAGAAGACGGGAAAGGTTTTTCTGGTAGTTCACACCGGTCCCCAATCCAATTGAAAGTTCCTTTAGAGAAAAATCCAATGAACAAATACCATCCAAGACTTGCGCCTTATCTTCATCGGTGTCGTTGTCTCTGCAATATTAGAAATTTCAATACTGAGAACTGAGATTGTAAACCTTGCGACAGCCGTTCATCACATTCAAAACATACCCATAACTAATGTCAAGTTTCTGCAGCTGTAAACTGTTGGGTGTCTTGATTTTCAGGCATCTCGCACTTTCCAGAACTGAGTTCATCTTCAAAAAAGTGTTGTGCAATTTCAGATTCTAAGCAGACAATAAACATACTCATAATACTTTTAGAAACACATGAGTTCGATAAACCTGCCAATAAACCGGTTACCTTAAGGTTGGGATAAGAAGTAAAAACCTCTTCCCAACTGATGGGAAGATCATGCTCAAGGGTGTCATATCCGTTAAAATATCGCAACGTCGTCAGACTCTTATTCACTCGAACGTTTCCAGGTAATGGGGCAATTTCCTTGTGGAACATCCCAACTCCTCGTTGTACAAAAGTCTCGTAAAAAGAACAAAAGTGGATTCCAATGCTCTTCAGATTTGGAGAAGAATTGAACAGGATGTCTCGAACAAAGTCCACTCCAACCATATTGACCCAGAATAGCTCAATATTATGGATTGAGGCTCCATATTTCTCCCAGAAGGCACCCAGCAAATCCTCAGAGTCAGCATCATAGAACCAAGTAAGTTCGTAGTTGCCAAAAGGCACAGAGTCCGTTGTCGCAAAAACTTGCAGAAAACGGGCCATTCTCCCATTGTAGCCAATCAGTTTTACAGAGCTCTTCCTTCGAAATGTGGGCGCAGAGATGTCCCTCCACGAAGACGACACGCGTCGAACTGACTTCAAGTCCCGAAGGGGCAGAAATCCAAAAACCTCTCCCAAAATCTGGATAAAGTGAAGAAAATTAATAAATAACTTTAGAAAGGAATCTATCAATCATTTCCTCTAAATTAAAGTTTTTTAGAGTTAGGAATAAGAATTAATAATAATAAATAGTGTTCTAACTAATCTCGTGTCATCCAAATTAGTAATTCGTCTAATTTCAAAAGCCAATAATTTCCAAGTTCCTTACTACTTTACTTACCATGGGGTTGAAGAGCACCTTGTCGCCAACGGTCACCTGGTTCTCCTTCATTTCACTGATTTCCGTGAAATTTTGTTGAATTTAATTTACTGAATAGAAAGGATTTCACAAAAATTTCCAAAATCTTCACTCGGCAGACGTTTCCTTTACAGAGAGCCACCAGCGCTGGTTTTACTCTATGCCTGGAATGGAGTGAGACATGCCTTATCTCAACTTATCTTGGCTTATCTAATAATTAAGCAGAGCAAATTATTAAAGGATTCATTAAGCTAATTGTAATTTAATAAAACTATGAGAAGGCTCAGTCGGATTTATTTATTGCTTTTAAAAGTCATTTGCTAATTAATACAAATTATATTAATTTAAATCCAAACTTCAGAATCACGCGTTTTCAATTCAATAGTCTGCAAATACTTAACTTGCAGCAAATTCATCTTACTCTGGGAAGACTTGGATCTAGAAATTAGTTACATTTTATCATAATTTTATCTTAACAAACTCATGCAAGCCATTCTCATGGACTTGATGGCAATTAAATTAATATCCGTTTGTATAATACAATATTAAAAATACTGAATGACTGCAGTTTTTCTTATTAAAACCGCAAAAACATGCTTCTAATACTTTTGCTTGTTGTAATTAACGGTAAACAAACGGATCATTATATTAAATACGTTTTTTGAAAGCTTCACGACCCTCCCACCCCAATTCTCCATTGTACGGTGTCAGAGTTAGGAGTTGATCCCATTTGAACAATTTTCTCCATCCTTCATCAGAAATACCGGTTGATCGGAGGTTCAAATAGTTGAGGCGTGGGTGTTTCAGAAAGCCTTCGTCCACGCAAATGTCATCTGTTCCAGTTGGTTTATCGCCTAGGCTCATGATGAGTTTCCTCAGGTCTGCAGACAAACAAATCAAGCATTAACCATGTTACATTCCAATTTAAAAATATTTTCGTTGTAAATATTCAACACGAACTTGTCAAACACGTGATGTTTATTGGATTCCGCTCAGTCTGGATAATATCAGTGAGTGACTCCGTTCTGATCTCAACTTTAGGCTCGGAAATTCCAGTGATTCCTTTTGTGGTGAGTTTATGTCCCTTAACCCATAATTCCTCCAACTTACTCCATCCCCCACACACGGGTCTAAATGTTCATAAAGACGGACATTCACATTACACAAACGCAATTAAATCCAGACATATAAATTGAACACTAACCGAAAGCCTTCATCGTCCAGATACAATTTGGCCTTAGTTATGCCAGGAAACCAGAAAACGAGTTTCTTCACATTTTCCGTAGAAATTTTGTATCTTATTCTGACAGTGGTTAACTTGTTTTGGAAAGGAGTCTCGGTGAAGTTGATGGGAGTTCGGGTAATTACATTGTTGTCTTTGCCGGGGCCCAAGCGTGGATAAATTAGTGACAACGTCGATAAGTTGGGCATATGCTGAAGAAATTCCATAGTCGGAAAAATGTCAGGTGTCCTTAAATATCGGAGGTGATTGAATTGGGCTCTCAATGAGAACCCTGCCATTGGAACGCTGACATGTCTATGATGGTAAAGCTTCAATTTTTCCATGTTCATTTGCTGATGGAGAAGACGGGAAAGGTTCTTCTGGCAGCTCATACTGATCCCTAACTCAATTGACAGTTCCTTCAGAGAAAGCTGCAAGGAATAAATGTTATCCAAGACGCCTGCCTTTCCTTCATCTGTTTCGCCATCTCTGCAAAATGTAAAGTTTCAGAAATGAGACAAATCCTGCTTACAGCCGTACATTTAAAACAAACATACCCAAAACTAATGAAGAGCTTCTGCATGTTGGGTTTCTTAATTTTCAAACATCTCGCAATTTCCAGCATTGCATTCATCTTGGAAGTACTGTCGTCAAATTCCAGACTCCAAATACAGATTCTTGTTCATAATTCATTTAGAAACACTCCAATATTATGAATCTACGAATAATGTTACAACTTACCTTGAGGTTAGGAAAAGCAATAAAAACGTCTTCCCAACTGATAGGAAGGTCGTGCAGTGAGCCACTTCCACTCACACTAGCATACTGCAAAGTCGTCAGATTCGTATTTACTCGAACGTTTTCATCCAACGGAGCAATGCCCTTGTGGGCCGTTACATCTCCTTCTGGGTCCAACGAATCATAAAAGTAGCAATTCTTGATATTAATGCTCTTCAGATTTGGACAGAAATTGAACAAAATATCCCGAACAATCTCCACTCCCACCATGGTGACAAGGCGCAGCTCCAGACTTTGGATGGAGGGTCCATATCTCTCAAAGAAGGCAACCATCTCATTCTTAACGTCAACGTCAAGATACAAAAGTTTATAGTTGCGAAAAGACACAGGGTCCATTGGGGTTGTGTCAAAAGCTTCAAGAAACGGAGTCATGCCCACATCATCAAGTTTTACGACGGCCTTCCTTCGGGCCACAGGAGCGGCGATGTCCCTCCATGCCGAAGACACCAGACGAACTGACTTCAAATCGGGAAGGCGAAGGAATCCGAAAACCTCTTCCAAAATCTAGTAAGAAAGTCAAATCATTATTTTTAATCGAATTAAATCCAGCATTTCCTCCCGATGATCGGGACCCGATCCCTGCATTGTCGAGGTACGTAAAAGTTTGGCAAACTAAGAGAAAGGGATGAGAAGTGCAAATTTTTCTCTTATCCAATAAATTAGTTATCCGTTGAATTTAAAAAAACTTTTTTTGCCAGCCCCAACCCAACAAGTTCCTTACTACTTTACTTACCTCAGGGATGGAGAAAACCTTGTCGCCACTTGTTACCGGGTTCTCCATTGCATTAATTTCTTAACTTAATTTTTTTTAATATTCAACGGAATAGAAAGGATTTCGCAAACATCTCCAAAATCTCCGATTTTAGCGCTGGTTTTACTCTATGCCTGCCCCATGGCTTGATTTTCATTGCTTTGTCCTATGCGTAATGGGACTCCCATATTATCTTGGCTTATCCAAGATAAGTTATCTTATAATTCCGGGGTTTAAGTTAAAATAGATGGATCATTAATTGTTTATAAGGACGAATTCCGTTACCTCCGATTTAATTTCAATATAAATCTTTGGACAAAGCAAATATCTTGAAGTTTTCATTGCAAATATGATAATTTCCCAACCTATCCCTTAGACATGACGTTATGCTCATTGTGCATAATTTGGAGCTCAGTTATCAGACGGATTTTAGGATTTCATACGCCATAAAAAATACAGCGGTTTCAGTGCGATACTCACGGTTTTGTGGGTTGATTACAATTTTGTGGTTTTGAACCGCATAGGATTTTATAGAAGTAACACAATAATCAGAAAAATGTCAAAGGATTTTATGATTTTCATGGCTATGTCCCGTTTACATTTATCCATGTTTAAGACCAAGGATTGAGGTTCAAGTCCCTGGAAAACTGTAATCTCAACGGGACCTCATAAGGGATAATATGGTAAAGAGAGTTGCACATTTAGTCGGAAGCGTAGTTCAGTTTACCAAGAACCAAGACAAGACATTTTTCATAAACTTCGAAATATTACAGTAAAATGATTATATTCGCAATTTTTTGGCAATTTTGCTTCCACATTCCTTAGCTTCACGATTACCAGACGCCATGAAAATGAAAATCACGGGTAAGTTTCGGGAAATTTGCTGTTTTTAAGAAAAATTGAAAAATATTGAGTATTAGATTTATTGATAAATTTGAGTTGTAACAAGTTCCAAGTATTCTAGTTATTCAAGTTGCAAGTGCAAAATGTCATTTTTAAATGAATTACAACGTTCATTGAATTAAGGCTAGTTAAATACATTTTAACATTTAATAACTGTTTGCAAGTTTTGTAAGGTAGATAGCCAGTTTGCAAAGTTTGCAAACTAGCAAGTTAGCAAGGTATATGAAGTAGGTAGGTGGTTTCAGTGGTTTGCAATTATTAGCATCCAGTTGCAAAGTTTGCAAGTTTTATAAGGTAGCCAGTTTGCAGTGATCAGCATCCAGTTTGCAAAGTTTGCAAGGTATTTGAAGTAGGTAGTTTGCTGTTATTATTGCAATATAATATACTGCAAAGCTGTCAGATTTTGAAGGTAGGATGCATAGTTGGCAGATGTTAGCACCCAGTTTGCAAAGTTGTCAAAATTATAAAATATTGAGTATTAGATTTATTGATAAATTTGAGTTGTAACAAGTTCCAAGTATTCTAGTTATTCAAGTTGCAAGTGCAAAATGTCATTTTTAAATGAATTACAACTTTCATTGAATTAAGGCTAGTTAAATACATTTTAACATTTAATAACTGTTTGCAAGTTTTGTAAAGTAGATAGCCAGTTTGCAAAGTTTGCAAGGTATTTAAAGTGGGTAGGTAGTTTGCAATTATTATTGCAATATAATATACTGCAAAGCTGTCAGATTTTGAAGGTAGGATGCATAGTTGGCAGATGTTAGCACCCAGTTTGCAAAGTTGTCAAAATTACTACAATAGCTAGTCTTTTAGCACATACTAGAATCCAGTTGGCTATTGTGCAGTTTTTTGATCCAAGATGTAAAGTTAGCAAGTTTTGACTCCCGGTTGCCAAGTTTGCATCTTTATGATGATTCTTTGTAAAATAGTGTCGAATGTGTTTTTTATTATTCCTTTGTTTTTTTGTTACTAGAAGTGGACCTAAAATCAAATTTAATTGAGATGGACTTGGATATAGATATTGAAGAAGAAATGGACATTATTCTGATGGGAGTCGAAAAAATTATGAGGGGAATCGCTGCGATTATCGGGATAGCTTCAGTAAGTTAGAATGTATAAAAGTTTTTAAATTATTTGAAATTATTATTACCGAATCTAACAAAATAATGATTTCTAAACAAATGGTGAAAAGGAAGTTGGCAGAATTCTGGAAGCAGAAGAGGGGATGGACCAAATTGGACTAAGGATGAGGGCAGCCGAGATTGTGGTACCTGACGAGCCAGTCCCAGCATTTAGCGAGGTTCAGGGCAATTCGATCGAAAACGTACTTGCCAAATCGCCATACTTTTTTCGTATTTACACATTGGTGTTAATGAGTTTTTTGTATAGGCAATTCTGGGGTATTCGTCACCTGTTCACCAAACAGGGTTCCCAGTAGACTTTGCGATCGACGTAAGTTTTTTCTAATAACTTTAACCCTAAACTAGTTACTTTAATATATTTTGATAATTTTTCAGTTTGTGCCTCCTAACGCAAACATTTTGTTGCAAGGGATTTGTTCTGCCGAGTTCGATGTAAGCCCGTTTTATGTTTAAGACATAAAGTTTCTAATACCCAGCCCAATTTCTAAAGTTTTGCATTACATTTCTATAATTATGTATCCCAGAAGGATGCTGCCATCATGTCACGCGGATCCACGCCACCTATCCGAGGACTTATCTCACAGATAGCGAAAACGACCAGGATGAAGACGCGCTAGAGTTTATGCGTAGCTACGAATCAGACGTATCCAATAGGAAACCCTAAATTCCAAAAAGAGTCAGCCCGTTAGCTTGGAAGTAAATTAACTTATATTATTATAGGATATAGGTTAGCTGCACCTAATTATATATTTTTTATTTTTTTTTCTCGCAGTTGAAGCTCAGCAAAGTAAAGGGAGACACATACTTCCCAAGCATGACGATTTTGACTCTATGCCGTTCAATCAAATGTCGGGTAAGTTATACCATGGTTAAAATGCTGCAAACAAT
>JAAXNX010002949.1:0-11920 GCA_036491905.1 Folsomia manolachei
GCCACTCTGTCCAACTGGACTGCCCTGTTCCGCAGCTCGCTGAAACCACTTTAGCGCTTTGGCAGTGTCGGATTCCACAGCGTCATTTCCTTCTAGATACATTTTACCCAGGAATGCCATCGCCACTGGACTACCCGCATCTGCAGCTCGACGGAAATATCGGAGAGCGAGGTGATGATCAGGTGACACTCCTCGACCACCTTGGAAATGAAGTTGACCCAGTCCAACCTGGATGAATTTAACCATTTAGTATGACTTTTATAAGTTGGCAATTAACTGCAGTAATTAAAGCCTAACCTGCGCCTGAAGATCACCCCTTTCCGCCAACAATGTGTAGTAATCCAGAATATCTGAGTTTACAATGTTTCCAGATGCTCCCGAACTTGACGTTGCAGTTCCAGTGGTGCCTTCAATTTCATCCAGAAGACGAATCCGTTGAATTGCAGGTCCAGTCCCGACTTCACTAACTTCACTCGCCACAGTCGCCGCGACTCGGCGATATTGTTCTAGTGCTTTTTCACACGACACTGTGACACCTGCAGACATTAAAAATACGGGTCAAATGTTGAAAATCAAATAATTAAGCACTCTTATTTCTCACCAATTCCTCCCCAATACCGATATCCAAGTGCCATTTGACTCCAACTGGCTCCAGCAATGGAACTAAATGTGTAATACAAGACTGGCAAGGCACCACTGAGTTCTGTCTCCAGAGCGTTTGCATGAAGAAATCCCATTGCCTAAAATTATAAGGAAAATGTCAAATCACAACCCAATCTCGTACAATTTTGACCCAGAATTAATTTACACTAACCATCTGTGAATTGGGATACCCCTTCTTCGCCAAAGCTTCAAACTTTACCCTAGCAGCTTCCACATCGAGTGGTAATGGTCCTAGGATTTGACCCCATGCCACAATTTCCATCGCTTTCTTATGCCCTCGTAATGCCGCTTGTTGAAGAAGGATATAAGCTTGCTCCACCTTTTCCGTCTTTCCCACTGATGTTATGACATGATAACCTGTCGAGTCACGGGATGCAGAGGGTCCCAAAAGTTCCAGGGCTTGTTTGTACATGAGATCCGCTAAGAAATTGCAATCCCAGAAATTAAACTGATGTCATCTCTAAGATATGATCGTTTATGATAAGTGTCTTATCTCACAATGTCTCTCATCCTTCTCCAATCCTTCCGCTGTAATAATTTCAGGTTCCTCATCATCCACCGGAACTTCAGGCTCCTTCCTCTTATTCAGAAGATTTGTAATGGGTTCCACAGGAGTGACGGATTGCTGATTAATGACTAACTTGAACTTCTTCGTAGTCACACCTCCAAGTCCTTCAAATGCCTCTTGTCCAGCTAGATTGGGTGGTTCGACGACCTGTAGTGGATAAGTTGCTTATCATTCATATCATACAGAAAATGATGTCTCGGAGATATTCTACTCACCTGAACAGCATCCGGATTAGCAAACCGCATCTTAATGGCTTGAACGACTCTCTCCGTATCCGTCATTTCGCCGTCGTCCTTATCTTTATTGAACTTATCTGAACGATCCTCTCGACTCCATTTTTGTTTCAGTTTAGCATCCGTCGACACCGTGATTTCATCGGGATCTGACCACAGTCGTTCGAATGCGGATTGTCTCTCTTCCTCCGTAAGTGGGGGCAGGGGTTCGAATCGTCCTCCGTCTTTGGATAAGGTCGGCTTATCAGAATCATCGATACTGACGGGTTTATCTTCCTCTTTCTTGGGGAGCTTGGGATATTCTTCAGTCTTATCGGTTTTTGAGGTGGATTTTCCTTCTTCAGCGCTAATGGTGAGAGCCACGGCTAAGATAAGTGCTATTGATAACTGTCTTCGGAGCCGCATTGTAGCTCTCAATTTTAATTTTGTAAGGATTGACCACGTAAAAATTGTAATTTCTTCAGCTTGTAGAACTCTTTGGTTAATTTTGTATAGGACAATACTTATCCACAATACTTATCACCGAGGCTTATCAAAGCAGTGGGTAAATAAATTGAGATAAATCATGAAATTAACTTGGCAAAATTAACGTGTTGGCAAAATATTTGACACGGAATCATAATAAAGATTTGAGATTTCCCACGGTGTTCAGGGCCAACGTGAGATGAGGTCAATTGTGCGAATTATTTTGTGGTGATTCGCAAAATTGGTAAATTTACAGAGTGCAAATTGATGCAATTACTGCACTACTTTCTAATTTAGTCAGCTAATTATATGCAATAGTTGCGATGACCAAGGCATTTGAAACCGTGATTGTTTTCTTTAGGTAGGTGAAAGTGTAGTCAGCTTTTTAAAGAATTTCCAACAAAACAATTTATTAGTGGTCTCATCTTTCTTGTTTTACAAAAAGAATGGGTTTGGAATAAGAAGTTAATTTGGTTTAATTTACTTCTTGTATCCGCAAGAAGCTCGACGACCACGAGCACCTGGGGAAAGTGCATGAAAAAGAATAGAATTAATTGCCAATTCACAAAGTAAAGCTTGGCGAGAATGAAGCCTAAATAATTGCACTCACGTTCGTATTTACGTCCCTTAGACCTCACCAAAGGTTTCGTGTGGCTGTGAGGAACTCCTGGAGCGAGTCCAAAGTGCCTATTGGCCTTTCTGGCGGTCCTCTTTCCTAAAAACGAGATACAAATAGAAGTGTTTTAATATGCGGGCGATTCCAATTTGGCTTATCAAGCTTTAATAAAATGTACCTTGAAGCAAAACCGTCTTCTGTCCCAATGGGGCTCGAAGTGCCAACTGATCGAAAGTAATGATTTCTCCGCCAGCCTTGAGGATTCGTGCCCTAGCCTTTTCTGTCACACGGAGAGCGCATACCTAGCCAAATACAAGAAAATCCTTGATTAATATTTTAATTATTTTTAATCAACAATCCATCCAAAAATCAATCATTTCCACTCACGGTCATTTTAGGGATAGCATAAATCCTCCTGTCATCCGTAACCGTTCCAACAATGACCGCGATCTTGTTCTCCCTCCCAGCTTTCTTCATGTGTCGCGTAAGTCCGGCAATGGAGACTGGGGGACGGTAGATTCTCGACATGAATAACCGTTTCAGAATGATGCCATTAAATTTGGCTGTAGTTCTTCGAGCCAGGAAGCGGTACAATTTAACCAAGAGGCGGAGATAGACATCCTCACTTTTGGGCTCGGTACGACGGACCTTTCGGTCCCATTTGTGGTTGATGTCGATACCCTGGAAAGAAATAAGGTCAGAAATCAGAATTACATTTAATTCCGGCGAATCATTTCTTTAAACTAAGTTTAGCTCCGTTATTTCTTGTCATAAATCCAAGTGCACCCGTTATAAGATTGCTATTTAAACGTGGTAGTAAACCAGTGAATTTAATTGATTGAAACACTCTAAAAAGTGCAATTAATCAAAAATTGCTTACAAATTACAAACTTAAAATCAAACCAATTCCTAGCCTTAAGATTTTGTGGACTCTAACTAATCCTGTCCTTTCCACTCCCACCCAACATTCACAGGACACAAAATCTTTGTTGAATCGTAACAATTAGGAAATAACTTACCATTTCGACCCCAAATTAATTAATTGTGAATTAAAAAGATGTTAAATTCCAATTTAATCGCCTTCCAGAACGGGATGAAGTCTGCACGCCTGCTACTACGTTGATTTAAAATGAGCCGGCTGCCAGACCGCGAACTTTGAAGTTTGGGGCGGAGTGAGATCCAGCCCTATGCATTTTTTGGGATGGAGGCAATCTGCGACTTTTTTGCAAAACTCGAAAGAAGTTGCAATTTGAGACAATTTGGAAATTTTGGAATGAAGCTGTTTTTTGCATTGGTGCTAATTTGATGGTGCATAAAATAGTGTAGATTGAAATGACGGATTTTCATGATGCAATTTAAACAATGCAATTTCTTACATTAGTATTGTAACAATTATAATTTGTATTGTTTTAAATTCGGATTCACTCCTTGTTGTAATCAACTTCAACTTCCAGCTAATCATCCTTTCCAATATGCAGCCAAATCCGCGTTATGCATATAATCCAATTTACAGGTAATCCAAGTATATCATCAGCCTTATTGCGGCTATTCTATTAAGTGATGGATAATGGATAAGCTTTATTTACAACAGTCGAGTAATGAGGGATATAAAATGATATTACGGAATCTCGACAATGTACAAAATTAATTCTTAAATTACCGGCGTTAAAGGAGGAGAGGCGTGCTTTTATAAAAATACATGTGAGATTTTTAGTAATTTTAAACTAAACCATAGTATTATTACATCATATCCATCTATTAACCCATATTTAAAGCAATTCTTGCAAATAAGCACGCATTGCAAATTGAAAACCTATAAATAAATATCCTACTAGAGTTGCTGCAAAACATAGCTTCGCAAATCCACAAAATAACACAAAACCACACACAACTGTACATTTGAATAAGACTAATTTCGCCAATTTCTAATCATGTCCACTACCACCACCTTTCTGAACAAAATGTTTCGGAAAGAGTCGAAAAGTGATGAGGACGAGGATGTAGGAAATGTTTGCATTGTTCAGTAAGTTTCCAGATTGTAAATAATTGTCACCCTGAAATTCAAGTTTTATAAAATTTCCAGGCTAACCTTTGATTTTGAAGAACGCCTGCTAGGAACAGTCTCATCAGTTCCGGTGATCTCATCACAAATCTCTGTCCTTGGTCTAGGTCCATCTTTAAGACTCGAAATGGTGTCAAAATTCCCAAAAGCAAGCGTCCAAAAAGGTCACGTCCTAGAGTGGGGTCAACAATCCAACAATAATGTGAATGATCCACCTCCATCTGAACTGGAGTTGGGCGCAGTTATGAAGTCGGTTACCGCAGTCCTGAGCTTTGTTCGGGGGAAGGAATTCTCCATTGTTGGAGCCACTGTGGATAGCTCGACATTTAGTGGGTATGTGACTAAGACTTATTGTTGGACATTGCAAAAATAAAAAAAAGATAAGCACTGGACGCCAAAAAAATCAGGGTTCAAAAGACGCTAAGTTAAATTATTAGTTAGATTTATTTCATATTAAATAATGCATTGTTCACGCTTTAATTATCATTTTTCCAGTATTTTTCCCTTCCAGCAAATCGATAAAGGCTTTCGGCATATTTTGAAATCCTTCTACCCTGGTTTCCTGAACCTTCAATTTGTCCTGTGCACCCAAACAAGTCAAAATTATGGCAAAATGCGATTTGGAACTACTTCTGATCAATGTTCAAAAGCTTAGTTTCCTTCAAGAGTTCTGACCTGCAATATCCAGTCCCTGATCTGATCAACGCCCTGGTTCCATTCCTTGTGCCATCTCAAAACCATGAATCCTTCCATCCGAATATTTTTGTAAATTAAGGAAAAGTAGTCCAATGGCACTGTTAAAAAGACATTTGCATTTAATGGCACACATTTGTATTTAATAGCACATTGCAAAATTTGTAATTAACATCTTACCCAAGGGTGGCTTCCCAGTGTTATCATTGTAAACGGTAATCGCCCCACAAACCGCGATTCTTCCGAACATTGCCATATTTTTCATGACATTATAAGCAAATTCTCCACCCACCTACATATATATTTGCACATGTACTTTCTCCTTTGCAAAAAAATGAGAATCCCTTAATTTATACTTTCTTACATTATCAAAATAGCAATTGACACCCTTTGGAGCATGTTCCTTCAAGGTTTTAAAGGTGTTGACATTCTTATAGTTGAAAACTTCGTCGAAACCCAACTCATTCTTAAGCCATTTTAATTTGTCGTCATTTCCTGCAAACCCAAGCACTCGGCATCCTGCAAAAGTACGAGAAATTAATTACTCAAAATAGCATTTGTTTCAAGTGCACATCATCCAACCACACCCACCACTAATCTTCCCGAACTGTCCCACCAAACTGCCCACCGCACCTGCGGCCGAACTCACGACTAAAGTATCACCAGGCTTGGGCTCGCATATCTTGTTCAGACCAAAGAGCGCCGTGACCCCTGAGTAAATGATAACCAAATAATATTACACTTATCAACGGAATTTACAAATAATACAGACAATTGTACTTACCTGGCATTCCACAACTTCCCAACGCATACGAATCCGGGAGACCTTTGAGATCGGGCATTTTGTACATGGAGTCAAAACTTCTTTTCTCCGGAGGTGGGACCTTTGTGACCGTCATATCTACGCCACAAATTTTGTCACTTATCTTTCACTTATCATTTTACAACGTTCTATACTATTTAATGAATACCTCTCCATCCAAAGTTTCCTACTACTTGAGACCCTTCCGGAAACTCAGGATTCTCACTGCTTATCACTCTGCCAAAGAAAAATGTAAATTAAGATAACCAGCCTAATTTTAGATAACTCAATTACATACCGAGCCACCTGACCTCCTGGCATGGCATCCCCACTCTTCATAAAGGTGCTATAAGCCCTCATATAAGGATCTACCGTAAACCATTCCGCTTTGACTAGGATTTCTAGAGCCACATGAAAAACCGTCATGTTATCAAACCTTTGATAAGCTTAGCTTATCATTGATAAGCAAGTTATCAATCATGCCCTCACCCCCTTTCCCCAAAGCCGGTAAAGTTTCCTCGACAATTGTCAGATCACTCGGTTTTGGCAAACCTTGGAACTTTGTGCTCATTACAAACTTTCTCGCAATTACAGACGCATTTCGTACCACACTTACTCCGACCATGACTAAATTATTTCGCAAATATTTTGCGAGTAAATTGCAAACTTTTTTAGCACTTAATCAGAGAAATGTAGGCTGCCAATTTTGCCGGCTTCAGGTTCTAACAACAGCAGATGAATGTCATTAGTTTGGCTATAAAGTAAAATGTTTCGTTATAATGTTACATGATACAAATCAAGGTCGCTCATTTATCCATATAATCAAAACACAAAATTATATTCATTGTTTTTCAAGGGCCATGCAAGATAAGAGAACATCTCGATAAGTTGAGTAAATGATTATCATTGAATGATAAGCTCGCTAGTTTTTGCATAAACTGCATAAGATTACATAGACATTTTCAGGGTTTTTGACAAAAATGGTGAAAGCTGAGACGGGTAGGTTTACACCGCAAACTCATGATCCTGTAAAAATCCCAACCCAGAAAATAAAATTTGCAATAAGTTATAATTTGCAAATAATTCAAAGGTTGGTCGCAATTTTTTGACGTTTTAGAAATTTGCGACTTTTAATTAGTTAATTGTCGAATTAACCAATTGTTCTGCTCCGATTTTGACCAATTTTTTTAACTTTATAATTAAATTGTTTTTATTACCTTTACAGCTGGAAGTGGAACTTGACCTTTGACCCAGTATTATCCCTCGTGACTCTGACTTGACCTCATGTTATTTACGTTGGCCTTGCGCCAGGATAAAGTGATTCAAAATTTACGGCTTTTTTGATATCGGAGACTCGGAGGCAGTGAAATTGGAGCAGGACGAAGGGCCAGAAGATCTTGAGGTAATCTCTCACCCTTATCAATGATAACTTATGATAAGTGACTTATCATTTACTACCTGGTACTTTGTCGCTAAATAAATATCTTTAGGTAGAGTTGATAAACTTGGACTACAGCTTTCGACCGATAACCAGTCCGCCCAACGCCTTCCAAAGGTCACGCTCCGAACAAAGTAGCCACGGTCTCGGTCTTCCTAGGACGGAATCATCCCAATTCTATTCTATCCCAGGATCTTCTAGTATGGCAGGAATTAATGAGTATCGTCGTGCTGGGGCGGGTTATTACGCATTTAATGACCAGTCCTCCGACAACCATCACCACCCTTATCCAGGACATCACCCGGGCCAAAGTTATGCTCCGGTGGGTGCCGGAATTGGGGCTGGGGATGAATATCCCGTCCCTTCGGGAAGGGCATCCTCTCGTGGAGATTATTACACCAATTACGCTTCGAGTAGTAGGGCGATATCACCGTATTCTATGGGAAATACGAGCAGTCCTCGACCCGGAGGAGGGTATTCGACGGCGTATAACTTAATTGATAGGGATGAGGGTAAGATAGTAAATAATTATTGGGGATTGATACATTTTAAGGACAGAAATAGGTAAATATTGACCAATTTTAGATCCTAGTCTTCAATCCGTGGCCGCAAAAGGGGCTGGGTTACTGGCGATAGTGATTGAAAATTTACTCAGTCATCCCTTCCTCGTCTTGAAGAGACAATGTCAAGTAAGTTTGGCAAGAAAGGGTTTTACGAATTTTTATTGGCTTATTGGCGTCAATTAATTAACTTTGGTTTTCTTTGCAGGTCCACACCCAATCCAGTCGCTATCACATTTTACCTTTTACCATGATTAATCCTGTGTTTCACATTGCACAGCGGCAGGGTGTCGCCGTTCTTTGGAAGGGCCTAGGCAGTACGTTGGTCGTACGAGGGATGGCTCTAGCCGTGGAAGATGTCACGAGCAAGGTTACTCCTTGGCCAAAGTAAATAAATAAAAAAAACACTCTCGCTTTCCTTCAATTTACTAATTTAGTAAGCAAACGATAACACAATAATTTACTTTTTTCAGGGAAATATCGCGCCACAGCACGACGAAAGCCGTCATGCAGCACATAATACTCAAGGCTTTAAGTGTGGCGGTGATAACTCCATTTTATTCCGCGAGTTTGGTGGAAACGGTGCAATCCGATGTAGCCAGTGAGACTGCAGGTTTCTTTGACGTTTTCAAGGAAGGATTTTGGCGTCTCTTAGCCTGGCCTAGTACCGGACGACTGGTTCCTCTTCATGTCCTCATCGTTCCCACTGTTGCCCATGGGATACTTTCTTACCTGATTTATTCTGGGGTTAAATCCGCATCCGTCTCGGCAATAAGGAGGGTTAGAGAGTCGAAAGAAAGGAAACAGGTAAGTAGTGAAAATAGTGAAATAATTCGGGATGTAAGATTTAGTTGTCTATCAAGTTATGTTGTCTATTACAGGGAGCTTTATCGAAAGATACGAGTTTGTCCTACTACACTGAAATGACGGCATCGCTGGTGGGTAATATGGCTGCTGATATCATCTTATTTCCTTTGGAGACTGTCTTAAATAGGTACGCAACTGTTGCACATAAACGAAAACAGATTTTAAATTTTTTTACTCTATTTCCAGACTTCATCTACAAGGAACCCGAACGATTATTGATAGCTTAGAAAATGGTTTCGAAGTCACACCCATCCTAACCTCGTACGGCGGTGTGCTGGACTGTCTCCGAACTACGATTGATGAGGAAGGATTTTCTGGCTTATACAAAGGATTTGGTGCCCTCATACTTCAATACGGGCTTCAAATCCTTATAATTCGAACAATGAAGATTGTCTTGGAGAAATCTCCGTTTGGAACGGGTTCCAATGGTTCTACACCTATCAGTGGGGCTTCAACACCGCCTCTACTTGTTGGCCAAGGTCAAGAAAAAGTTGGTCCAGCCTACCCTGGAAGCAGCACTCCACCCGTGCATCAATCACGGTCGGAACCTTTAAACATCAGTAATAATAGTGGTGGCGCAAGAGCAGCATATGAACCATTAAATTCAAGTACTAGAAGGACGCCTCCTGCAGTTTTGAATATGAACCGGTAACCAGAAACGCATTAACATTGTGTATTTTTAAATAACAGCTCCATTTTTACAAATTTTGTATTGTGTCTAGGGATTTTCAAGGTCAAACTGTTGACGGGGAGGGAGCAGAAATTCGGTATAGATCACGATTCAGTAATTTCAGCCCAAACACATCTCGCTGACATAGTTCAGGCATAACTAGCCCTAGCCCAATTAGTTTTAGTTATCACCAGCAACTGCATAGGAGACACCGACGGAAAATTAGTCATTAAAAAATTAAGTGAAATGAAATACAATGCAATTATGCATTCATCCGATTTTAACCTCATTTTAGTGACGAGCCCATATATTAAATTAGTTTAAATAGAGCGTGATATATGTCAATTAAAATCAAGTGTTATCTGCGTGTTTAAAACTTATCCCGTCAAATTCATAGTCCAGTCATAACATAATGTGCGCTACCAAAAAATAAGTTATAAAATGTTCTCAATTATCACGCGTTGCAAAAAGCATGTAACCAAATAAATCTGTAAAATACATATATACAAATTCTCTACAATTAAAATAAGTCGCCTATAAAATAACTGCTTAATAAAATATTTTAGCAATGCAACATTTCAGATTTTAACCGTTAGAAATTCAGCCACAGCTCAGAGTCTACTGCGTACCCGATTCCATGCACCAGCGTCTGGTTCCAAAGCCTTTCAAGATTTGCATGCAAAACAAAGATGCTTGTCTCGTCTTACAATAGGATTAGAGAGAGATTGACCAATCCCAGACAATGGTCTCCATCCTTATCCAGTGACCACGTGACCAGACAGCGTGGTCCAAATCCAGTATCTCGCCATCTCCAACTCGTTCTCCATCACCAACCATCCCTCCAATTTCTCCAAAAAACCTTCAAAATCCACCCAATTTTTTCTTCAAAATTTCCAAAAATGTCTTCCACCCCCAAACCCGTCATCCCGGCACCCCTTCCAGTTTCCAATATTGATCGCAACGACCGCAAGGAATGCTACAGGACCCACAACTCGTTGGGAGCCTCCCTACGAAAAACTTTGGAGGAAATGACAGCCTCCGGGAAACTTACGGCCTACGCCGCGGAGAAGATACTGATCCATTACGACATGCAGGTGGCTGGGGCTCTGGCGGCGGTCACGCCTCGTCTCAGCATGAAGGCGGAGTCGGTGCAGAGTTACCAAGTTGAGGGGGGTGGGGTGCATAAGTTCCTCTTCAAAAATGCGACCGTATCCGTGGCCGGGCTGCAGAAGAGGGATGAACTTAGTGTCAGCAATGTTCCGACGGTGAGTAGAAAAAATAATTTTTTCAAAATTTCAAAAATTTTCAAAATGTTTCAAAATTTCGAATTCATGCTAAATTTATATATTTTTCTTTCCAGCTTCGACTCATCGCTTACCCAGGGACAGGCGTGGTTCGAAAGAAGGGCTGCGTGACTACATCCGTGCCTCCGGCAAGTGTGGCGACAACGGTGGAAGCGGAGACAGAGGACGTTGGCGAAACCGGAAGTATTATGACGGAGGATGATCGAAGTGATCCTTTCAATGACACCATAAATACTTGTGATACTTTAAACACCACGCTGGATTCGGAGGCTGGATCTACTTTCCTCCAAGAGGGGGAGGAGGATTTGTTCGCGGATTTGTGAGATTTGCAATATTTTTTGATATGAAGATTGAGGGAGGCATGCATGAGATTTTTTATGGTACAGTAGTTGGAAAAATTTAAAGCGTAAATTATTAGTTGCATGAAGTTATCATGATCTGAGTATTCTATTGTTTGATACGTTTGAGGACCAAAACGTTTAAAATGTGCAGTTTGGCTCAAGTTTAAAATTTTGTAACAAAATTTCAAATTCAGATTCTTTTAGTTTCTTTATTTCAATTTTAAAATTTGGTTGTGACCAATTCTGATTTCTTGTTTCGTTTAGTTAACCCGTTGCAAGTTTTTGGCAAGCATTATTATTTTATTGTGACCATTTGCAAATGAGTACTATTAATATTATGACCTTTTCTAAATTCCAATATTATGAAAATAATTCAACAATGTCTATGTTTATGATGTAATGTCGACAATGTCGTAGACATCAATTATACAGTCCAATTATTGTGTCCATTCCTTAATTTTGTGCATGTTTTCCTGACCCAATTCTTTATCACGTCAAAATGTATTGTGTGTTGGTTCCTGAATAAAGAATCTTTCTTCACCGTTTTCGAAACCTTTGAAGATTTGTGCATAACTTATTTTGTCGTCAAGGAATGAATTTTTGGAAATACTTGATAATTTTTTTTGTCCCCAATTCCA
>JAAXNX010002950.1:0-11917 GCA_036491905.1 Folsomia manolachei
AAATATGAACGTCACTTGAATAAATACTATACAATACAATACAATACAAAACGGCATTTTTCGGAAACCATGACTTGAATTGCTGGGCAATTCCGTGTGACTTCAATGTTTGACATATATGTTTGAAACCAATTGCATTGGTTTCCCAACTAGTTTGGGAGGGAAGAGTCCCCTTACACTTGGCCTCGAATATTACTCCTTCATATTTTATTTTTAAGTTGTTTAAAAATATCCCTCAATTTTCACGTTTGCATGCACTTTTAAGTACGAAGGTGTAACATTAGAGGGCAAGTGTAAGGGGACTCCTCCCTCCCAAACTAGTTGGGAAACCAATGCAATTGGTTTCAAACATATATTTTGAACATTGAAGTCACACGGAATTACCCAGCAATTCAAGTCATGGTTTCCGAAAAATGCCGTTTCCGTGAATTCGGTGAATATTGCATGCATCATGTTTCTCGTATCTGATGAATTGGGAATTCAGCTTTAATTATGCATATTGACTTCTTACATTGGCTCACCCATTTCTAAACTATACAACATTTTCGGATGCAACTCGACTCGAATTTTTTTAGTTTCTATAGCTTGAGACTACTCTTAATGTGTAATACATAAACAAAATCATGATCTATCTTAGGCTATCTCAACAAGTATCTAATTTTTTATCCGACTTTTATTCTTTTGCTTAATATTATTCCGACGCATTTCCTTCCAACTTATCACTTTTACCCTAAAATATTCAACCAAAACATAGATTAACTTCCCTCGAACCCATTCCGCACAAACGACAATCAATCCAAACCCCGCAACTCCGGCACAAATGATAAACAACGTGGAAATGCAGCCATCCATCGTCATCTTATCCTCGAGTGGTTTCCACTCACTTGCTCGCTTTCTTCGAAAATTTTTTCTGGCATAAAATTCCGTCGTTAATCTTCCATAAATCCCAGTCTCCACTAAAGATTTATAATCCCGTGGAATCTTTGAGTTTCCCGGATTTCTAAACGAAATCCAAAGCGGTTCAGATTTCAATATGTCTGTACTTCTAGTAAATTTAGCAGCTGGATAGTTTCTAGTCAAGTATTCCATTTCAGACAGAATATCCTGAAGTGGAAGGACTTGCGCTGTTTTTCCACATTCCACAACTTCCTTCTCCACTCGGTGTTCCCAGGACAGTGTTTGAGAATCAGTTGTGTTTTTAGGGAACATAGGTTGGTCTGGGTGGAACAAATTAAGTTCCAACTCATACGCTTTAGAAACAGGTATTCTAAGGTTTTTATTTATCAAATGTTTGTTAAAACAGAAGTCCATGTAAACGCTTGCAAAGTATAGGAACAATTCGGGAACATCATACCCAAACTCGGGTACAGAAAGTAAACTGAAGCAGTTTTTCCGACTTTCTGTATAGTTATCTGTGCCAAAGTACTCCTGTAATTCCTCCCGTTTTGACGGCACTTTGGACTGTATGTAGCCAATAAATGCAAAATTTTTCTCCAACTGGCCAAATGTAGAATTCTGCTTCATTTCTTTATACTCCTTGAAAGAATGTTTGACTTTTTCGTAATTACAAACTAGTTCTTTAAACG
The DNA here is from genome assembly GCA_036491905.1 of Folsomia manolachei. Taxonomy (NCBI): domain Eukaryota; kingdom Metazoa; phylum Arthropoda; class Collembola; order Entomobryomorpha; family Isotomidae; genus Folsomia; species Folsomia manolachei. The sequence continues at coordinate 1,587 of JAAXNX010002950.1, forward strand.
TTTTGACAGAGGTTGCAGCCAGCGGGGCGTTTAGTCCTGTGATCATTAATCCGTTATAGCAATTCGTAAGTAGCACACAAACAATGATCCAACAACCAAAGACATTGCGGAAAACAGCGCTTTTCTCAAGTTTCCCCGGAATAGGGACCCCATCCTCTAGCAGAGCTCCCAGCATATACATCCAAGGACAGAATGAGACACCAAACTTCCAACAGAACAAGAAAAGCGCAAGTACAAGACAGAAATAAGTTGTCAATAGACCCCACCACAGCTCTGGCTGGAAGGGTGTGACATAAAACTCAAAAGTAATGGACTCCCTGGAGTAACAAGTCAGAAAAGAGTACCCACTAACGCCCGTCATTATCAAGACTTTCCTTACAATCCGCCGAAAAACGTTTGTGACTCCGATATCAAAACGGGATTCAAATTCAGCAATCCCCCTGCTGCCAAGAGAAGCATTACTTTTGGAAAAGACAGCCAAAATATGGTCAAGATGAACGGAGTAAATATTCCCGAGTCGATCCATTGGGTTCGAATTTTGCTTCAGGACAGTATAATCCTTTGCATGCAGTCCAAAGTTGTCTCCGTCCGTGATCCATTTCTTTGGGGGGCGACGAGCACCTTGAAATACTTCCAGTATGTTATTTTCTTCCCGAAAAGGAGAGCAGGTTTCAGAACCAGTTTGAATTCTATACGTTATAACAACCCAGCAGATTTGGGTCTTGGCATCTTCACTTATTTCAAGGACTCCTATGAATTCTAGGCCACTGAACTCGATTTTCATTTGCACCAAACCATCCACCTCCAACTTCCTCCCGTACAAGAAAGCTAAAGGAAAAAAGTTCTCCTTGGATTTAATGCTTTGCCATCCACCCTCCGTCCTGTATTTGTAGGATTGACGAGTAAAAAAAGAAAGAAGAAGCAAACCACCTATTCTCATTCCAAACCTGGAAAGGTCTGCGATTCCGTAGAGAATTCTGCAGGGTGCTGGTCGAAATTTAGTGATGTCAAAAAATAAGCTTGACGACCCACGGAAAAAAATTGTGGTTGGTAGGAATAGTTGAAAAGATAAATCCGAGTATCGCTTTTTAACCTTTGGATTCCGATCTATAAATAAATCACAATCTGTAATACCTGAGAATAATTTGGTCAGGTCTGGCTCAATCACTTGTGCGGAAATTGGCATGGAAAATATGACAAGAAATAATGCAGGATAGAAGGTTGGCCTCATTTTGAATGTTGTTTAAATGTTTGAATGAATTTTGTCAAATAAATGTTACTATTTTTAGTGAATACAAAAACATTTTAGAAACTGGATTCGTAATGCAGCAGAACATGTTAATTTCGCTGTTTTATGTATTTAAAGCAGGCGACTTCAAAAACAGTTGCACAAAAACAACACGTATTATTGTAACCATGGTAGTTTGTCAACACAACCAAAGCAGAATTCAATAAGAGGTTTGGCGATTTAGAAACTAATTACTTTATTGGCATTAAATATGTATTTTAAAACTCCTTACTCTACAAAAACAAGCTTAGCTTTTAGACTTGGAAAAAAATTAAATTCTAAAAATCAATAGCCCGGATTTTATAACACTTACTTAGCAAGTGCACAGAGTATTGTTTCGTAAACTAACATTTGGAAAATTTTGATTTATCTAGGGATGATTTAATAGTGATCCGATTTCTTATTCTACTTTTATTTTTTTTGTTTAAGATCATCTTCACGGATTTTCCATCTTTGTATCCTAAAATATGCAACCACTGCAACAATCAACTTTCCATGAACCCATTCCGTACAAAGAACACCTAGTCCAAGTCCTGCAATCCCGGCACAAATGATAAACAACGTGGAAATGCAGCTATCCGTCGTCATTTTATCCGGAGTGGTTTACTGCATATCAAACTACAAACGTTAAAACGGCTTAGCGCTGCTATTCCCGTATGGAAACGCGAACTCTAAAACTATCCCACTTTCCTCTGAGCCTTGTCCTACTCTCCACACCAAAAACCAAGCCCCCCAGCCCAGTCAGCGCTCCGCAAATGATAAACAACGTGACAATACACCCCTCCATTGTCATTTTACCACTAAAATCCCTTGAGAAAATCCGCTCAGCAGCCTTCCTCTTACTGTAGCTTAACCTCATCTCTTCCTGTCGTAACCTAAGGACAATCCCAGTCTCAAATAAGGCCTGATAGTAAAATGGGACCCGGGAGTGAGTCCCGGTTTGAAATATTCCCGCCAATGGCCAAGGTTGCAAAATCTCTTTTCCCTTTTAAGACTTGATCCAATAGTAGTTTCTGGAGTGAAAGGCAAACTCGGAATCCAGCTCGGAGTACTGGAGCACTTGCACGGTTTTCCCACATTCCGCAACTTCTCTTTCCACCCGTGCTACGCTTCGGGGTAGGAGAGAGACTGTTTTTAAGAGATTCATAATTTTCATTTCAATTCTTCATATGTGAGCAAGGTGTTCATAAACAAAGGAAAGTTATCGGAATAGTCCCAATTCCAGATTAGACTCCCACCCACAACCGTCATTAGGAGGAAGACTTTCGCCCTGAGATTCGCAATCATGTCGTAGCCTCCTAGAAACGTGACACAAAGCTGGGAAATCGGGCAGAAAATTGAAATCAAAATCATGCAGAGTCGCAGGTGGCCAGAAGTGCTTGAAACAGACAATGACCCGTCCCTGTTCGGGATTCCATTTGTACGGAGTTGCCCTAAAAATGGAACTGACCCTCAAGTAAAAAATAATGGAAGTAAGAAAACTTCTTGTGAGCATGAAACAGTTGAGGACGGGATTTGGTGGTTAAATAGAACTGACCCTGTAATGGAAAGAGTTTTAAAATAAGGTAGCAATGGACTGAACAGCGAATTGAATTCTTTTAGATTGGTCGAGTTAAAATCAAACATTTAAAGGTGGAATTAGACATGAAAATTCTGTCATTATTCTGATCAATGCAGTATTCATATCCAAATAATTGCTTAGTAAACTCCAAAAAAACTAATCCTCCATTTTTCAAACTGTTTGTAGAAGGTGTAACTAGTAGTGTTTGTGCAAATGCTGCCCCGAATGTTGAATTAAAATAGAATATTAATCTATCCCCATATTCTCATTAATCGCCGTTGAGTATTTCTGGACGGAAAGTATTCAAGCAATATAATAATTACTCTGAATGTGGATTTTAATTGGGTAATGAATTCTCTTTCGATTTATTTATCGGATTCCACCATTTGGAAAAGATAATTATACTATTATCAGGTTATGGAAGACTTGGGTTTACCGCTGCAGATTAATGGGAGTACAAATATTAGCATTCTTTCAGGTCGAAGTTGTTTAATTTCCGTTTATTTGCTTGCACAATTTTGCCCATTTTAGTTAATTCTGCTCAAATATTCACTAAATCATTTTTCAATTGTTTATTATTATTATACAACTAGATTGACGACTTTAATATTACTTAATAACCAAATAAATTACAAATCTACTGACAACTTGCACAGTGAAGTTTATCTACATCCACAGACATAAGTGCCGAAATAGTGTAACTGATCAAAGCCTCATAATATGTAATTTTAGTAGATTTCTTAACAAAAAAGAAGCGAAACCCAAACAATCCCACATTTATCCGGACGCCTTGCCTCGCTCTTATCACCCTCGTCAAATACTTGAGATCTTTGCTGTATCTCAAGTAATATTTCCATTTCCAAATGACCTTCTCTCCACCCACAAATATGTTTATGAGCATTGGCATCATAATCTGAACAATCATCGGAATAATGACTGCGATAGCCGGAAAGACCAAGTAGATCGGCATCGGTATTATGCGCGACATTTTAATCGTCACAAAATTAACCGAGACAGACAAAACAAGACCTGCAGACAATATTGCAACAGCCGCAGTACTAATTACGATTTCAAGACTTTGAAGGATAACATTTAAAACGTCGCTAACAAGCAGGATTTCTCCCACTCCTCGTCTTCCAGAGGATATCAGAGGTGCCGTGTAATCAAGACAAGAAAGGCATGAAATAAACATGTACACAGCAATTGTGGAGAGGCAAAATGCAAATGAAAATTACGTGACAAATATGAATTGCAGGAATGAGGAGAATGCAACGAAATGGGAACAGAACAAACCAAATCAGATTTCTGGTAATTGCACGATCCGGAAGTAGCAGAGGCCCGACGTACTGTTGAAATTGGAATATCGGGTCAAAACCAGAGTAAAGGAAGAATATCACTGCAAAGTACGGATATACTCCTAATGCTACTACTCCAATATTTAAAGCAATTCCGACAACGTCGATGTCATTCTTGTTTTTCTTTTTTTTTGATTTGACGCAAAATCCTGAAAAACAGAAAACCAATGATAATATATTAATGAAACAATTGCTAAAAATGTTTTCTTTTACTTGATCGCAGCTGGAATTCATATTCCTTAAAGAAACTAAATAGCTGAGCAACGAAACCTGCTACAAAAACAAATACACAATCTCCAACAATGCAAAACCCCGATAGCGCCATGATGATTAAGTTAACCATTAAACTGGACAGAGGAACTTGGATTAAGCCAAATAGTTGGAGGGCAATTATGCTGAAAGTGGGTACAAACCCGAGTATGGTTGTAAGTAAAATTGCGCACGCCAATGGCCACATTTGTATTGAAATTGGATTATGGACAAATTTCCTCGTGGCAGTATCCCAAGCAATGTTGTCTTTCCAAAGAAATGACTGAAAAAAATGGAATCTGTCCAAAGATTTCCACATTAGCGAAGTAACCACCATTTTGCAAAGAGTTAAAACAAGCTGATGTCTAAATCTGGAAGGAAAGTGGTCACCAAAAAAACCCCTCAAACTCGGAGACTTATGAAGACCAAATGCAGGAGATAGAAAAAAAACGAAGAACAATTTTGCCAAAGTCAACGGGGGACAAAGTATTTGGTCAATAATTTAATTATTTTGTGGCTACTGCTCAGGTAGACAAATTATTCTATCGGACGAAGCCTTCACGTGGATTGGCTTTTGGCAAAAATGCTCATGAATAATTTAAAACTAGTCTCGGTCCAGTATATGGTTGACAACTGGTAAATAATTCAAAAGAGGTTGCAAACTAGAAACGAATCCCATTTAGTTGAAGCATCCGTGAATAGGTATTGCTTCCCTAAAAACAACAAGATAAATTTTAGGCACTCCTTTACATAAATTATTTGAAGGCTTTTTTTAATTTGGCGTAATTCCTGCGCCAAGTATTTAAAAAAATGCTGGATAGCTTATTAAAATTTATTAAACACTTAAAAAACAACAAGATAAATTTTGGGCACTCCTTTACATAAATTATTTGAAGGCTTTTTTTTAATTTGGCGTAATTCCTGCGCCAAGTATTTAAAAAAAAAATTTATTAAACACTTTAACACTGTCACTAAAGTTTACAAACTTTTGTCCTGGGAAATTAAAAAAAAATCAATGCTAAATTGAGAAGTGACAAAACAATGAATCCTGAACTGTTAGTTTTTTATGTAATTTGTTTTTGATAGCTTCTGCTGCCCGGTAAAGGTTTGAATCATAACTACAAAAATCTAATTGAAAGGAAAAGTCAGCATTGGTCGATGCTATAGCTTGACTGGAATTATTTGATTGAAAAAATAATGCTATCTAGGATAAAACAGAAAAAAACAATATTGCTACGATTGTGTATTTTATAAGGTGGAACCTTGGCTACCAGGGAGTGTGCAGCTAAATGTTTTTTTTATTTACAATAGCAAAGGTTAACTGTATAGTAACCTTGTTTTTTTGGCTGACATATAATAAATAATTCAAAAGACGGTTTAAAACAAATAAACGAGCAACTCCTCCCTTGGCATGAATGGACCAATGACACAAAGACATGCCGAAACTTAATAACTAAGATATATCTTTTTTAAACTATAATATTTTTGAGCGGTGCCTATTTCTTGGTTACTTACATAAATTTCTAATAGTCGAATAACCTTCATTTGTTTGGATAGCGTTGCCATAGTTTTTTGCTAATGTATATTTTATGCAAATGTTGTTCTGCAAAAGTTTCTTCATCGAATTTTTAGCTAAATGAGTAAAATGAAAGTATAACAATTGTGCAATACTAATCTTAAAATAATGGTTTTATTTCTAGTAACTCATAACATAGTATATTGTATGCATAACACTAGTTATAAATTAGACATTTAACGCTTCACCAAGGAAAATCTTTTTTATTTAATAAACACGTTCTAGTGAGAATTAGCACGAAGCCTATCCACAGACATCAGTGCCGAAATAGTGTAACTGATGAAAGCCTCATACTACGTAGCTTTTGTAGATTTCTTAATAAAAAAGAACCGAAACCCAAACAATCCCGCATTCAATTGAACACCTTTTCTAGCCCTTATCATCCTTTTATAAATATGCTTACCATCTTTACTGTAGCGTGAGTAATACCTCCACTTCCAAGCCACCCAAATCCTTATGAGCATTGGCATCATTGCCTGGATAATCATCGAAATAATGGCCGCAAACTGCCGGAAACACAGCATAAATCGGCATCGGAATTATGCCAGACATTTTAATCGTCACAAATTTAACCGACGCCGGTGGGATAACGGATCAAAATTTGAGTAAAGGAAGAATATTGTACCAAAGTATGGATATATTCCTAGCGCTGTTACTCCGATGTATAGAGCTGTTCCTACATATGATATCGATGGTTGCCATGGTTGTCTTTGAGAAAAATTCTGAAAACACATCAAAAATTATTTAAGCATTTCAAAATCACAAATTTAAAAGAAACATGTTTCCTCGTACTTGACCGTATCTGTTAGTTAAACAACTTGACCACATAATCTACTACAAACGCAAAAAAAACATCGCCAACAATATAAAATCCCGATAACGCCATGATGATTAAGTTAACCATTAAACTGGGCAGAGGAACTTGGATTAAGCCAAGTAGTTGGAGGGCAATTATGCTGAAAGTGGGCGGAAAATCGAATATGGCTGTAAGTAAAACAGCGCATGCCCAAGGCCATGATTTTAATGAAACAGGATTTTGAACGAGTTTCCCCGTGGCAAGATTCCAATTAATGGCATCTCTCCATAGGAAGGAATGAAAGGATTGGAATCTGTCGAATGCTTTCCACATCAACGGAGTCATCACCATTTTGATAGCAGGATTCCAGCTTGGCTTACTTGGCTCTGCATTGTTTTTTTGGGAGAAACATAAAATAATCCCATGTTTTCGTACCGTGGTCGTAATTTATTTGGCTGGGCTACAATAAATAACTCGAAACGGTTTGAACATAAACAAGACCAACTTCCTTGCAGAACACAAATTGACAAAGTATTGCGAAATTGGAAACAAATGCTGTTTTGCAAACCCCATCACATCCAAATGCGTATCTCACTAATTGTTTTACAATTACTACAAATCCATTCCAGTTTATTCGATACTCAGTTTAAATTCAATTTTCTAAAAGTATTCCTACTCTATTAAAAGGAAATAATGTAATGCAGATCAATTAAATATTCTAACATTGCTGACTTAGCCCCTTTATGTAAACAATCCACCACTAGTCACTGACAATGAATCCTTTCAACATTTTGGTGAAAGGAGTCAAAGTATAGAGAATTAGGTAAACGCAGATAACAACAAAATTGGTGATCTCGAAATTAAATCAAGAACAAATGTAACCGTGCAGTCAGATTTAAATTGCAATGCAGACGTTAACTTAATAAAAATGTCCACAAAATTTGCACTCGCCAAATATTCTGTGTCATTTACCACATCCAATCCTGCAAAATTTAAGCGAGACACAGGAATTGAACCGAGTTCAATGTAACCCAATGCTTCCTTGATGCTATTATTGACCAAGTCTTGCAACAACTGCAATAATGCGTGAAGCCGTGATTTATTCTTAGCTCAATAACACCACAGTCTCCACTCTTTGTTCACACAATTGTCTGTGAGTGATTGACGAATTTCAGACACAGATTTGAAATGTGTTACAAAAAATGTATTCAACTATCCAACCACGCTCTTATGCAACTCCGTGGCTTGTGGTTGGCATTCGCTGAATGCGTATTAAATCAATCTGCCGACAAGATATGATCTCCGTCTTCTTAATAAGATGATCTTGTGTAATACTTTGTTTTTGCTCAGCATAATTTGGGTGGACAGTGAATTGCAGTTTATTTTTACACCGATCACTCAACCTAATCAAGTCTTGCATACCAAAATCCATTGTCAAATTCACAATAAGTGTGTCTAATTTAAACTCACTGCCAACAGCAACTGATTGCATGATTGGGCTTCATGTTCATGATTTCAAAACCAGAAGTGCAATTTTTCCTCACTATAAAAAGACCTCGAGACAGAGTGGCTTAGTTTCTTTTGTACTTTGAAAGTGAAGGTGGTTCAAAATAATAAGACAAACAATTCCCAAAATGAAGTGTGTTATTCTTTTGGTAAGATATTTACAACTTTGTTGCAAACATTCCCAAATTTTGAGCAATAAAAAATTGAATAATTTTTGAATTATTTCCAGATTGCCATGGTGATCACCATGACCCTTGCCTCTCCACTCCCACAATACGATGATGGAGACGATGACGGCGGACATTTTGGTGGTGGAGATGATGATTTCGGAGGAGGCGGAGATGACGACTTTGGTGGCGGCGGTGGAGAAGGTGGTGGACATGGCGGAGGATCTAATCCTCATCCTCCAGGTCATCCCGGTCATGGTGGGGGTGGTGGTGGAGATAGTGATGGTAAGAAAGACGTTATTAAAAGCTGGGAGACAAATTTGCGCAATAATTTGTAAAATAAACTCCCAAATTGTAGGCGGATTTGGTGGAGAACATAGCCCAAGGACAGGATCTCATCCAGTTTCTCATTCAACCTCAACCCATTAAATTGAGGAACCAAACCCTGGAATAAAACTCAGTTACCAAATCTCTCCATGACAGTCAATTTACCATTATTTTTGTACCCAAAGAAATTGACGCGATTAAAGTTCAGCCAACTTTTCCAACACTTTGTTTTGTGGTTTGATGCGATTTCTGATTATCATGCACTTGTTCTTTAATATTCAGACTACTGGAAAGTGTGGAAATGCATGTTTATCCTTATCAGTAAAAATAGAAGCACAAACAGTTCTCATCACTCACACTAATTGGGATGGGTCTCTCATCATTTATATTTATTACGTAATATTGACAACATTAAGACATCGTAAAATTCAGAACGGTACTAAACAATAAATCAATACATGTCAGCATTATCTAGACATCTCTTACAAAACGTGTAATTAAGGTGCATCACTTTCAAATAATAAGTTAATTTTATCCCGGCTAAAAATTGAGAAATCCAAAAATCTAAATCTTCCAAAGTGGCAACTAATCACCCAAACAAAAGCATAATACGTCAAACAGCAGTTCCAAGAGACAACCACAATCACAGCAACAATCCCAACTTCCACAACCACAATCCGACGAAGATCCACCAATTATTTGCTCGTTATTCGTGAAAGTAACAGGTCCAGGATGTGGTGGTTCTAAAATAACTGTGGGATTGTCCATTTGGATTGTCCTGCAATAATAAGATTAAGTGATAATTTGATTATTGTGTAAATGATGTGAAAGAGAATTTTGAATACTCGTAGACGTTAAACTTTTTGGCTGAAGAATTTTAATTTTTAACAAATTCTTTATGTTGCTTATTGAGTGTTGAGCTAGAATTAGAATACTAATTTGCAATGATTTTTAATTCCGGGTGTATCCCCTCTCCCGTTGACGACTGAACGTGTCGGGACGCAGAATAGAATTACTAAAAGTTCGGTTGAAGCACAGAAATGTAGGGGACAGTAGTTCAGGGGGTGAGGTAAAACACCGAGCCGGAAACTTGGAGACACAGGTATCGTATTCCTACCTGTTAGCCATATTTTTGTGTTTCTTTCCGACAACAGTTATTGTTAACTAAATGATTTCCCGAAGTCAAATCCGGCATGAGAATAACGTAATTCATTCAAATATTGGTTGCATATCTCGTGATGTGATCATTATTCACTGTGAGGCATGCATTTTAACTGGAACAAAGTAATGATAAGATAACATTTGTCATACGTCATTTCCTTGTGAATGACGCACCGACAAAGATGTTGATAATCAATCATACAACGTCACACATTATAAAATGATGCACCAAAGAAAAAGCTAACTCATTCCGTAGAAATTCATTAAAAACTCTAAAAAATAGCAAATTGAACAAAAATTAAACATAATTCAAAAAGTTCAAATGTTCATTATTCCACTCTTAAA
>JAAXNX010002951.1:0-11915 GCA_036491905.1 Folsomia manolachei
TGTAAGGGATCTTTCATGTATTGTCAAGATTCCGTAGTCTGCTGTTATTTGGGAATAATGAACAATCTCGTCTCGTTTCCCAAAAGCTTATCCATTCTTTCATGGTTATGTATTACTATTCTCGCAGTCGATATAATCTCAAGTGGGATTTGCTCTAGATTCTTATTTAGACAGTCCCTGTCTGTCGGCTTAGCACAGAAGGTGTGCAACATTTTCATTTTGTCGAATTAAGGAAGTCGCAAGAAACGGCAAAAAAGAAAGACAACCAGATTTTCATTAGATAGTAATTTCAGATAATCTCGGGCAAACTCAGGAATGACATAAACAATTACAACGAAAAACAATCAACAGTTCTTCGGGAAAGTAAAGTTATTACTGAGTTCGTTATTTTCAAAAAGAATAGGAGTTGAGAAAAAAATGAGTAACGTAGATGCAATAGTAGCCTGGGGTTGACTTCATTCATGAAAGTTGTTCATACATCAACATAATGTAAAAAGCTTTGTTTTCTCGGATTAAGAAAATGTCTCCAAACTAAATCTCGGGAATGCTGGCGAATCCAAAGCCGTCTGAGCTTTAAAACCTTTGTCCTTGCTTGTTTCGACTAAAATCTCAATTTCCGCCGAATTGCTACACACAGATCAAACAAAAGAGCTGGGTAATATAACAATATGCATGCAAAATAGCTAGTTGTTTGTGTAAGTGAATGTTTTTGCCATTATTATTTCCGAGTAAATAGTTTTGTTTAATACTGCCACCGGCTTGGCTTATATTTTACTTTGTGCAAAATTTAAATTATTCTCGTCGAGACTTAAAATGACTGCCTTCCGGGCGATGTTTCATAATCTAACCAAACAGACTTTAGCTTAGATTTTGCACAGAAGTTGTCAATTGAGTGGTCTGTATTTTGTGTTTACCACACGGGATGATAAGGTTTTGCCCAAAAGTAAAGGGTGCGTATTTATCAAGTAACAAATACCTTTGGGACGGCATGTACGGTAGTGTGACTTCACAATTGTACCAAGCGCATCAAAACAAAATTAGCTTAAGATTAACTGCAAAGTGGTATTAAAGCAAGCTACATAGTACGATTCAATTGTGAAATAAATCCTGTATGACTTTATGATCACCATTATCTAGTTTGTAATCTGGGCAAGAATCTTTTTAACGGATATCTGTGGACAATATTAGCACGGATTAGCACAGAACACATTGGATAATTCATATGCAGCAATAACATATACAAGTTGAATGACTCACTCATTAACTCCACAATAAATAATATCCACAATAAATATTGCCAAACAAAGTTATTGCTTTTTCGGATTAAACTTGAATCTTCACCAAACACTGACAAATCCCAAATTATATGATTTGTTAATTCCTGATTTGGGTTGGCCTTGCCAAAGTCAATGTCAGCTCGTGTAATAGTCCCTGGACAATTCACTCTGTGAGATCATTGAGCAACAGCAATATGCTGAGAAGTGAAAGCTGAACCCAATTTAGATATTTGACACCACAATCAGTTCTCCACAATAAACTAATAAACACGCCGACTTACACCCTTCACTCCGATTTTGATGGCTAAGATAAGATTAAACAGATTGCATAGCAAACAAAACAACTATTTCATTAAGGGCACGATAAGTGTGACGTGTAAAAATAGCAGTACCGCATACGTCAGGAATTTGACATTATATTTTATCCAATTATACGAACCAATGAATAATTATGACCTTAAGAATGAGAAGGATGCGACCAGTGAATATTTAGTAAATGTTTAAACATCTTTTTTTACAAAATAACTACTTCAATCCTCTTATGTGCATTGCACCAGTCTTTAGCTTATTTTGGCATTGGTTAGTATATGATTATTGTGGTAAACACACGGCCCACCACATCCTAATTAGTGCCCTTTGCGTTTAAATCCTTTCCAGTGGAATAAAGTACTCGATCCGCTTTTGTATAGTTCGCGAGTAGAGAAAGTAATAGTGCGGGTAAAACATACACAAACATTATAATGCCATCCTGGAACAATTCCACAGGGAAACATCTCTCCTGGCTCCTGAGGAAGGAAGCTAACTAATAAGCCAATCAACTCGCCAAGTTGTTTGAACCCAAGCATCCATCCACCATAAACAAATTTCTACTTTACTGAAATTGTGTACTAGATTTTGTGGTGAGAGGAGAAAGCACATTGCGGTTAAAGGGATTTCACATACGTGGTTCTGATAATGGTTAGTAAATGGAATTGGAAATAGAGTGAGCATCCATGTTCATGTATTGTGTATGAATACAGTCCATAAGTTGGAATTAAAATCCTTTTGAACCTAAAATCCTTGTGACTGAGACTTCCTAAACGACTTTTCTTTCATTTTTCATTCTTTTCCGCCTTCCAGCTGCTTTTACAATCCTTTCAAGAAAAAAGTATTGCAGTGTTTTTCACTATCTCAAAGCAAGATATTTTATAATGCTATCTCTTTTGTTCATTGAATTTGAAATCCTATTTTATTCCAGTTTTTTGTAGCCATTCCATTTTCTTTGTGTTATAGAAGCACTCCATATTAAAATAAAATCAAATCTGCACATCAATACAACCTGCTACTTACATATGCTGCTCCTGCTTTCTTCAAGTTAAATACAGACTTTAAAGCTTATGCTTAAGTGACCTAACTTCATACCAATTTTTTTAAAGAAGGTTTCAAAAATAAGGTCAACTTTGATTTATTCCAGAAAATATAAAAAAACCCAATGTTTATGAATAGTAAGTGCAAAATGAATAATGTATTTGTAGGAATCTTTCCTCACGGTTTTCCATGTTGTTCCCACTTCAAGTTGTCAAGTTTTTGAATATTGACACATAACTCTGACTCCTGCCTTTATGGGTCCATATTTCGGAATGGAAATTTTTTTGCGGATTTTGCACCCACGGTAAAAAAAAAACGAATGGAATGGAATGGAACACTGTCTCACCATCGTTTGGCAAGCAAAGAGTGTTTATAATTAACGCGTGGCAGCTGCACCTTTCTCTTAAGCAAACATTTCTTTGGTTGAATGTTGCAGTCAGTCAATCTAAAATACACCCAACACGCACGCACGGAACTCGTTCTTAGCAGTTTACTCTGCAAAAGTACTTATAAATGTGTATGTTTAATAATTGTACCATGTTTGCTTAAGGCAGATGCGTCTCGTAATAATTGTCAGATCGATAGCTTCAACCAGTAGATAAGTTTACGCAGTCAGACACAATTAGTAAGGGAAACTTTAAAGCTTGAACTAGACTGGTATCGTAATTACATTTTTTTTATTAATTACATTTATGGTGGGAACTGGTTGGATGCGATATTAGTCACGTTCAAGTATCGTATTTTTTCGGGGTAAAAAATCACTTGCTGCAGTTTCAAGATACTGTTTCTTTTTTGTATGTTCAGTATCACATGGGAAGGAAGAAAGAACATGTATGTACCATAACAATGCAGCCTTCAGCTTTTATGAGGTCGCTAGTTGAGCAGAAATGAAATTGTGCAAACTTCAACTAAATTGTATTCTTCGCCCTTCCGTTATCCCATGATCGTGTACCAAGATAGACGAGAAATTGAAAGGAGGGTTATTAAGGAAAAGTTATACACATCTCATGACCTCTTTTAGGAAGAAAATGCGTATGCATAAAAAGTAATCAAAAGATGCGTAAAAAGGAGATAGAGCTGAAATCTAGCAGTAAAGAGAAAGGAAAAGTAAAGTTGCAGATGTTGGAGCACCGTTAATTTCACCCGGACCATTTCACTCTTGCCATGATATGCTCCATCGAGTCCCATGGACTTCTAGCATGTCTCTCCCTTCTCAGCCAAGGCTTACATTTATGCCAGTCCCGGTTTAAACAATCGTAATCGTAACTGCAAGTAATGACACTAATAAAACAGAGGAAGGGAGTTGAAATTTTTACAGTTTGAGGTCTAAATTGTGGAATAAAATGAAAGTTGTGGCAACTGGGTTGGCAGAAACACAAATAGATGCAATTTATGGCACATACGAGAATCATAAAATCCCGTCACACTTGGTTCGTCTTGTTTTCTTTATCCGATGGATGGACTGGTCCAGTGGCGTGCTCAGTGATCCGGCCATCTAAACGTAAGCAAGTTTTTAAGCACGCCATGTCATCATATCATGCAAGCGACCATGCTGATCCAAGTTTTGCCAGTAAAAATGAAGGACCGAACAAAGGGTTTTGAACTGTTGGATTGAGAAAGCAGGACTTTCTCTGGAGTATAAAAATATCGCTGATTTTGGATCATTTTATCCTTTCTTGCTCTATTAGAGAAAAGACTGATGCTGTGATGTGCTCTACATTGAATGGCTTGCGGTTAATGGTGGGGTGTAACGAAAGTCGGAATCGGCCGCAGATAGCTTTAACGAAAACTTTGCTCATAAATTTTTCAATAAATGCTGATGATCAGCAATTAAGACGACAACTAAGCATTTGTTTGCTTGTCATTGTTACGAAAAGTCAGAATGGATGAGTGGTCCACTTTATTTGGGACAAATAAGTTGGTTGAGTTACACTAAATGTTTCAGACAAAGAATAAAGGAAGAGAAAGGAATCAAGAAAAGATAAAAAATCTAGGATGCCCAATTACTCATTGGTCATCATCATTTTCCCATTATTTCTAAGTAATTTTACTTTCACTTTCCCAACTCTTGCTTCCTACTTTCCCCAAAAAGGGAAGAAATTCTTTTTCGGACGAACATAACTTATTCGGTTTAAGTCCCACCTTCAACCATTTTAAAAGGCATGTAAAATGGGTTGAAGACTTGGTCTAATTTTCCACAGGTAATACTGATGATTGGATTGGAAGATAGATGGTGGTTGATGAATTGCTTTTGGTCACGCCATCCAACAAATGAATTGCATACATGACCAATTTGTAATGCCGGCATCATTAACTTAACCAGAGCAATTTGAACTTGCTGGGTTTGTTGTGCCGCTGCATTTTATATGTTTACCAAGCGCATTCCCACATACTACGTAATTCATCCAGTAAAAGCAACACCCCAGTATTAAATCATTCAGTTCCACTATAAATGGACACTTCAATAAGAACACAAAAAAAATCTAATCCAATTCAGGAAACTATTCCAACCCCCAACAATCGGAAACTTTACTCGAATGAAAAGAATATTGCCCTATCAATCAGGGGGTGACATACTTCAACGACAACTAACTGATCACGTCTCACATTCGTAACAGTCACAAAGACAAAGCCAAAAACAACGACACTAACAAAAGCAGTCGCACAAACTCATCCGTCAATTTCTTTACGCCAGAGCAAAGTTGTTATTTTTGCCGAAATGTTACACCCACCACAATGATGAATGCATTGTGTCAAACTTTGTTGTGTCGTGAATGTAATATCCAATGGACTTGTTTGCAAATGACAAACTTTTTCGTGTTGCAACCTTGCAAGTATATTAAATATTTCAGACTCAATGCAAAGCAATACCCGACGACGACAAAGCCTGTTTATTTGTACGTGCATAGCATTAGGTGGTATTTGACAGTGTCAAATTGACAACTCATATTTCATTCATGTAGTAATTTGTTGTATTGACAGCTATACATTCTTCGAGGATATCTCGCTTCTACTACTCCCACATTCATTGCAAGTTTATTTGCTAAATTAGTCCGGTGTAATGGGATAATCTGCACCAAACTTTGGGCGACTATTGTGACCATGAATAATGGGAAAGGTTATCATTTTTCACATAGCTGTAACACATCTAACAGAATGTTAAGGAATCTACCGACCACCACTTTTTCGCCAAACAAGGACACAAAATCATGTTTCTCTTTGTTGGCTTAAATTCCGGGCTTTCGCAATTTTCCTATAAGGATTTGCAACCCCCATCAAATTAATGCAACTATTGTTGTTACTTATATCTATGCTGACAACCAACACGTATTCAGCTCAAAATGTTGAAAGGATTTAATGTATATTTGCAGACACATGGGAAAATAAACACATTGAGTAAAATCTAAAATCCAATATTCCCAAGCTTTCGGTTAAAGTATCCAAAGTAGTTTCCAAATGCGCAATCGGAGATTTTCTTAGATTCAGACACCAGTACAGCCCACAACAACAATAAAGCCACATGAGAGGAAAGTCGGCTGTCGCATGCTTATTGAGATAAATCTCTTTTAAATGCCAACTTACGGAGTTAACAATGGCTGTTCAATTTCTTAGTATTTGTATATCTTCTTCAGTATACAAAAATTACAATGCATGCTCCTAGGGAGCTCACAATGTATCACAGATTGCTAAAAAATTGCGAAAATATCACGAATATCTTACTGACGCTCGTATATTTTGTCAATGTTTCCACGAAATATATTAAATTTGCAATTTAAATGCGACATAATTTAATATTAATACTCCAAATTTTGTAGGGAACTAAATTTCAGTTAATATGGATAAACTGACAACTAAATTTAGCTGAACTACCCAAATGCACATGCAATTATTTCTCTGTAAGTGGATTGTCTATTATTAAAAGTTTCTGTCCACAAAATGCGACTGAGCTGAACCAAATGCACAAAAGTTGCAGAATTCTTAAAAAGGCCTATGCAGATGTCATAAAATGAAAGTTTTTAAATTGGCAAGTTGGCAAACTAAATCTGTTCCTTCCTGCACTTACAAAGAAAAAGTCCAAATTCTTTCTCTGAATGTTTAACTGAACTAAGTGGAAGATGCCAGGCCAGTAGTGGCCGGCCACTCAACTTTCATCTCGCAAATAACAGTTTTAGTCCAAGTTTTTTTTACACAAGGCCGTAGTTTATTGGTTTCATAATGGAAAAGTATAGACAACAGAAAGAGGCGAAGGACGATGAAGTTCGACGGTATAAAGTGCAACCACTTCAATGTCGTTCTTATTCAAATGTAACCTTATATATTTGCCCATAAATTATTATTCCATATTACACAACTTACAGTACATAATTTGGTTGATGGCTTACCTAAACCATGCCCAGAGAAAGCAATGATTAATTGTAATTTATTCAATTTTCTTATATAAATGCTTTACTTTAAAAATAATAAAGCTTCTTCTTGTGGAAATATAAAGTGCATAATTTTGTATTAGAAATTAAGACTGATTTTAATTACCGAAGAAGTATTGCATAACCGATTTACTAAATTTAGTTTACTAGGAATTTTATGGCCTATTAGAGATTTGGACATAAGTTATTTAAATATGGTCTACAACGCCGACTGTCTATTAATGATAGTTGGTACATAATTTTGAATTGCTCATTTCCCCGTTACATGCATATAAATTGCGAATTAATCGCTAATGACTTACAGAATAGTATCTTGTGCTGCTTGTTTTTTTTCATTTGTATTGCATTTTATAAAATGGGTTGAACCCATACGAGAAATTCTACTTCCAATTGCCATCCTAGTTGTATAAAATTTTACGGAATAGTGCACAGTTGAAAAAATTGGGATTTCTCTACATTTCAACGTATTTCTTAGTAATTCCAATTTCCATTTCCCATTTAATTTCAACATTTGAAACTTTTTCCAAACTTCCAAGAAACCAGGGAGTCAAGCTAAAAAAAACAAGAGTTAACTGCTTCTCCTTTCGCAATCTTACTGAATATAAGCAAATTGAGAATTTTATCTCATTCCTTGGTTTTTGAAGAATTTTTATGTAATACAGCATGTTGATGTCAAATCTAGTTTTTCAAATTCAATATTAAAATGGCGAAATATTGATCCAAGATATGCAAATATATTCGCTCTGAGCATACGGACATTATTATTTTATTACAGACTTTCTGCAAGCCAAACTCGGATTAAAGAAAATTATGCCCTATATCCTTGCTCTTCTGAAATTCTATTTTCTTCCGCATCTGAATTTAAAATATCCTATTCGATTCTGAGTTGTTGATTGAAGTATCGGATACTTGGAAATGTTTGTGTTGTATCTTTTCGTAAGTATCATTTCGTAACATGTATCGTATTTAAAATTAAAGTAAAAGAGATAAGCCGATTTCAGGAGCACTTTACTTCCAGAGGAACAAGAACTAATGCCATTCATACGAATTGCATTCTTTATTGTGCCATTTTCTTATTCATACTGAAATTGGCCATATCATTCACATCTCCATGCCTGACTCGTATGCAAATTTTCTTTAAAAAAAGTAGATAACTCAATATCCTTCATATTCTTAGAGCAATAACTTGAATTATGAGGGCAATTTAATACTTCTTCAAAGCATTAGCAGGAGTAACATGAAAATGGGAACAGTACTAAAAAATATCTATCCTGTCACGCTCCTTATTCGTAATGGAGGAAATTGCTTTCTCCACACTTGAAATGTGTCACCCTATCCGTTGGGATAGAATAAGGAATTCTTAACTTTATTTGCCCAATTATATTTATTACTCAAATATTCCTTCTACATGAATTATGAATCGTAACAAGATTACTATAAAGCGTTGACTTTCACGATGGCCTGCTCGGACAGTTATTGCATTTTCTATCCAGCCCTCTCTCTTGAGAAGGATGTACAAATATTTAAGTGCTTTCTGGCTACACTTACGTAGCCAAACTGCTGACTTTTAATGTCAACTTTAAATGATGTTACGTTCACTTAGCGGATGTAAAACGCTCTGGAACTAGTAAAGTAACATTTAAATGAAATGAAAAGGTAATAACATTTTCTAGGCCGCACTGCTCCTTGTGTGATACCTTACTTTCTCTTCTACTGATTCCCGTCTTCAAAATGTGAATATTCTATAATGCATGCAAATTCGGTTCTAAATTCAGCCGGCTCTAACATGGATTCACGCCACACCTCTTTCTCTACGTATGTATCTTTAAGAAGTTAGTAGAAGTGGAGCAACCTTATCTAAAACTATCCTATTAACTACGCCATAAATTATTCACAGGAAACATGTTAACGAATATTTACTGTACCTAGTTGCTGCATATGCGACAGTCAGGCTATGGCATCAGCATCTGAAACAAGAAATAAGCGCCTTTCACCATTATGCTCATTAATGTGGGCTGGAAAATATATGTTGGAATTATATAAATGTGTGATTGGATGAGTGTAGGCGCAGGAACGGAAAATTTTAACGAATATGAAATTCCAATATGAATAATGCCAATCTTATATAAAACAATCATTATTAGCTGGTCTTGTTTTTCTCATCCAAGCTATTTAGACATAGTTAATTTATAAAAAGTGGGCGAAATGCGAAGCAACAACTGCAATTTGCAAAACACTTCAAATGACTTTGGTTGAATGTTATCTACATGAAATTATATCAGTATTTTTATTTTGAGCAAATGGTTTAACAGTGAAATCAAATCAGCTTTTTAGACAAACAGTGCATGAGTGGGTGATTGTTTGTGAGAAACTTGTTGTTTTGAGTTAGTTGACAGTGTTTTAAAACTAAGAAACAGGAGGTGAAGCCAGAATAATATCTCATTATATCATGTTCAATTGAACAATGTAATTATTTTGTTAAATTATATCGTTATAAAACCAGGCGACAAGATGTGAAAAGGTAGTGGGCTAACGAAGTCAACTCAATACGAGACAGTTCAATTAAGGTAAATTGCATCAGTTAATCAAATGATGATGAGACTGGCACTACTAACTATGTTTTACGATTTCCCATAAAACGACACTCTTATGATGAGCTTTCTTAAATATTCACGCCATGACATACTACATTTTCGGAAGAAATTCAAAATTCTACTGCCGAAAATAATATTTTTACCTAAATCTGAGTTAAATTTACTGCTTTGTGAAACAGTTCCCATTGCAATCTAACTCGTTTCTTGTCACCCAAGAACTAAGGATGTGTCAAAAACATATGCACAACAGAGAAAGTTATTATTGGTATTTTCATCAAATGTAAATTCCAATTCTCAAACGACATAGCAAACGACAAAGCAATTGTCACAGACAGAGTGCAAATATTGAGAACTAGGATCTCAACTCACGGCTTTGCAATTAATTCAAAGTGGTCTTGTCTTTGTCAATAACCTCCCAACCTGCTTTATTGAGGCACGGAGAAAGCTATGCATTTATAGCTCGAAATGTACGTAAATGGGATATCATTATATCAGTATAATATACAATACTATGTACAATATCATTATAATAAGATATGATTTATATAGCTGCTTTATATAATGGTACAAAACAAATAAGTTCGGGCTGAGGTTGAGACTTCAAATAATAACATAACATTATCTTAATGTTGTCGACTTAATTATATTTTCCATTCGTGCACTGTCTACAAAACACTTAAACTTTCACCAGACTTGTTTACCATGATCTCATGTTTTTGGTTTTAGAAATGTTGGACATTTTACATCATTTTTCGTCTCTATGTTTCACTGGTGTATTTTTTTGTGCTCAAAGCCAATTACCTCACAACTCCAAGAAACTGAATTTCAGAGATTATAGTTTTTACAAAAAAGAAACCAATTTTCTTGAAAATAGAATAACAGACGACTGTTGGGGTCCAGATACAAGTTAAATTACCATCGGTCAAAAAAGAGATGATGCCGACTAAAACGTATGTTTCTGTAAATTGTCCTCGTTATTGTCTCTGATTTCTCTTGAGGTTATATGAGGGTAATATGGTAGAGTTCAGAGCAAAATTAAATGCTACTTTCCAATAAATAAACCAGTATTTTCGAGTGTAGCCAGCACAGCTGAAGATGTTTTACTCCATAATTTAATATAAAAAAGTGGCGTTATGTCTGATTTCAGGTATCCTGCACAGCACACAAAAACATCTGCCTACTTCCCATCAATCCAATTTCAGTCGCAAGAACTTTCTCTTAAAGTTTTGTCAAAATCTCAAAAATTGAATCTTACCAACTTCACCAAAACCCAACCATGACCATGTCAAGACGACTGGGATCAAGGAAGTGATCACACACCGCAACCAACTACCCAAACAACCCATGCATTAAGCAGTTGCTGTTTTCTTTACTGGATAGCAAGCAAACTATTGGTGAAGGAAACTAAACTACTAAATTAATTACCATACCGGGTGTGAGGCTGGGGACAACTTTACAACATAAATAACATCACTTGAATCGCACCGCATTGGAATTCTCCAACTAATTAAAACTAATTGAGGCAACTACAAGTATTCTCAAACCGACCCCCGTACTCATTTACATCCTTAGTCGCTAACCCAGCTGGCACATATTGCGATAACAGTTTGGGAACTTTCTCCCCAAAAATAAAGGTGAGTTATTCCGACTTTTCATTAACTTGTAAACACTTTCTTTTTTCTGAGTAAATTTATCGTCATTGTACTCATCATCGTAAATATTCAACTGACATGATTCAAGCATGGACACATAAGAATTTGTGTGGTCTCATAACTCCACCTTTCTCTTTTCACATTTGATTATAACGGTCATGCAACTCACTCAAATATTCAATAACAATCTAAAATTTCCCTTTAAGCCCAGACAGACACAGCTTTTTGAAGCAAATACAATTTTTTTGGAAAATGTCACTTCATTTTGTCGAGAAAATTGAACTTTTGTTTTTCAACTTCCCTGAAACACCTGCACGTTCTCCATTTTCAAACAACATTTTTTTTGAAGCAATACTTTGTTACCACTCAGACAGAGGAAAGTTATACATATACTGTCTTAGAAGCATACTTTGTTTGACTCACTCACACCCATCCACTTTAGAATTCTGCTCGTTTGTTGTACACATATTGATTCTTTTTAGAGCAAATGACATTTTTTGCTGGGTGCCAAAGCGCAGCAGTAATGCAGTTGCAAAAGTTTACGAGCCTTGCCAAGGCTTCTAAAGAAAAAACGAAGTACATGCATGCAACAAAACTAAACTATAGCCAAAAAACTTAGTT
>JAAXNX010002952.1:0-11914 GCA_036491905.1 Folsomia manolachei
TCCATCCGTATCTTATTAAAAGCTCAGCGAAGGTACAGATTCAGGAATAAGGTGGAATAAGTCATGAAGAATGACTATCCCTCGATTCAATCTTTGTCGAACACATTACCAACCAAATTAGTCTGACTTGGCATGGTCTATGATCTTGAAAAACCCCAGAATACAGCTCAAGTATCAATTATTTATTAGACTATACATTCACAAAGGAACTCATAAAGTACCAAAGAGTGTTTACCCTCTAAAAATATATTCCCTCAGCCAAGAAAGAAGCCGAGAGAATTAATAAAGCACATTTATTGCCTGTCGAGGTCATTTCGATAAATATAAATTGATTGCCCAACTTCCGACCACGGAAGTGTTGGTTGGGTTGGGTAGCATTATATGTGCACAAAAATTTCCTTCTTCCTTTGCCACTCTCGCCTTCATCCTCACATAAGGATAAGACGAATGCTGGTGTCAGTTTTTATCAAAAGTCTACAAAAACCGGGTAAAGTGAGAGGATTTGAGATTTCATTTATTTTGTCGGCTGAAGGAGAAAGTGTTTCACAAGGGAGACAGACTTTCTCCTCAATTTTTCAAAGGGACGAGAATCAACTCACTTGAACTGAGTTCTCTCACTTTTTCTTTCCTTTGATTTCAGAAAGGAAAGGCCCTTGACGAATTGGATGGTAGCATGGCGTAAATAACACGTCTCGGGATAAAATATGCTTTTAAGTAAACTTCATTTATGGTATATTACATTCCTTATTTGAGAAAAATTACAGGTTTTACAGTCCTTTGCCAGTGTTTTTTATTGTTCTTGTATTATTTCAACACGGGTTGGGGAACGAGAAATTTTCATACTTGTAATTCGCTTGTAGCTCGTGTAGTTTGTATGGATTTGACTTTATTAATATTTCCAAGCAGATGTAGAATAATCTTCCAAACAACTTTGCGTTGTCTCACTCAATGTGTGTAAAAAGAAAGGTAAAAATAAGACGAAAAAGTAATCATGTATACAGATATGTTAGCAAATATTTGAGCTTAGCTTAAACCATGATACTAAAGTATTTAGTTGCTTCAAAGCAGAAATTTTTTGACTTAGAAAATTCATCACTGGAATTTATAAAATAACCATTACATACAAAAGGAAATTCAACATCTTCCTTGCTTACCAAGACTAAGCCACCTTGCCAGGTTGGGGTTAAGAAAATCAAGAATTTATCCTTCACCCAACTCAAAGCCTTACTTACTTCATGCTATGTTTTCCACTCACTAATACTTACCAATGTGCAATATAACGACGAATATTAGTAAAGGTTCACCCCAAAATTGTTTCTGCTAGTGCAGGGTCTTGGCGTGTACATACTGTGACCAATTAAGGATTTGGCACGCCGTACTCGTAATGGACAAAAACCATGTCAGATTGGTTAGCTAGTGACGGAATAAAAGGAAATGATTGCAAGTATTTTGCGTGTCTTAACTTTTAAATCGAATCCGTTCCCTCAGAACATTATCTTCTCGATGCGGAGGCGGTTTGCAGAGGTTTTATTTTGCAATTATTACCACTTTAGTGGAATAAAACAAAGGGGTGGAAACGCTATGGAACAACACAAGTACCTAGCTGGTTATGTATAACGATATTGTTCCAGCTATTCGAATTTGGAACGTAAAACTAAAGATCTACTCATACATATATTTGATGACTGAGAAGAGTGGAAACCGGTTTTCAAGGATTGTATCGAAAATCGGATTCCATCCTAAATAAAGTGAGAAGGAATTTACGATTTTGCTGAGCTGAGCTGAGCCAGCAATCGACTTGGTTATCTGTAGACCAGAAGTAGTCGAAATCCAATGCTTTGTTAGGAATAGATATATTGTACCCTTCGCACGGATGAGGATGGGAAGAAGAGAGGCAGTCGCAGTCGGAATTCCATTTCTCAGGCTGCTCTAGTATCTCTGTGTTTTAAAGCAATTTCTTTTTCCTTCTACTAAAAAAATTGCTAGGATGCAAAAAGGAAAAGGAGGACAAGGCTCCGGCAGTGTTTCAAGTCGGAGAAAGCTAATGAAATCATTTTGCTTTTACTCTATCCTTATATTTCCATTATGCTGATGTTCTTGGTTTCTGTATGCATTTTTATTTTTATTACCAAACCAGTCCTCCTTCCTCCTCCCAAGATGTTCGTGAAAATAATGTAAAATTGTGGATGAGTATTATTTTAATGTTGGTGAATGTAGCCTGGAGCAAATGCTTAAGGTTTCTCCAAGGAGAATTAGTTGAGATTGGGTATCCTGCTGTGTTGTTGCCACCCGGGTGCTAGTGCCACTACGTGACTTCCTGGAGAGTGAGAGGACACTTGAGTTGACTTGACAATGACGATGGGATTGTAACGTAACGTTAGCTGCACTACATGAAATGACGGTGGTTTCCTGCATGATGGGTGGGTAGTGAGAGACAGTACTGTACACCAGACGGGAATGCATTTTGACCCGGTTCTCTGTTTTCTTCTTCTTTTCCGTTCGACTTGAATTTGGATGCCGAGCGGACCGACCGACCGACTGCACCATATTCTTGCTAACCACATGGCGCACAGTGACTCCCTTGTAGGCGTCGGATCTCCTGCTCTCCGGGCTTGACTGCCTTCTCTAATTTTACTTTCTTCCTCCGCTTATTCTGTCACTCCCAACTTCATTCTTTACAAACTTCCTTCTATGCACTTTTCCACTCATTCATCCACTACTGCACCCGGTTTGATCCTTGGGTGGAAAAAGACTAAATTTTTGTGTCCTTCTATTGTGTATGGTCACAGGGTTGGGAAGTAATTGAGACAACTAGTATCCCAGTAGTGGATGGCCAGACCATGTAAAAATTGGTGTTGGACTGAGTGGCTTTTTGCTGGTGGCGTGGTTCAGCTACTGCATATTTGTGGGTAGACAGAGTTGTGAGCAGGGTTATTTTGCCGGTTATCCGTTGGTATGGTGGGAGAAAGGTATTCCGTGCTTTTAATTCCGCTGATTACCGAACCAACCAAGTTTTAGACCGGTGGGTAGTTCTCTACAGTCTGACCTATTCCTTTGTGCTGTGCTGTATTGTACTGAATTCTGTCCTACACTGTGCCGTGCTGACTATCCAACTTTCTCTCCTACCACGCCAACCACGACATCATAACACAACCACAACGTCTTATTACGAGGGAGTTGCTGTGCCGTGTATTCTATGCAGACGGGTCTTGTGTGTTTTTTTCACCCATATCCATCCATTCAAACATCCATCCAACCATCCATCCACACACTGCAGTACAATTCAACTTCAAACAACATAATAAGTGCGAGAGTACTTTCTCTTTCCACCTTTCCCTTCCTCAGTGAGTGAGTGTGTGACGAAGCATTGTGATAAACCGTGCAGGCAAAGCGATAAGCCAAGCTGGAAAAGTGACGATGCAAAAAGTATACTTTCTTATTTTTGGGATTATGCGACAAGAAGTTTGTCCATTGGTTCCATTAAATTTAACTCCATCACCAGCACGAGTGGTGGTGAAAGCAGGAGTTGAATCAATATAAAATTTACTTGGAGCCGGCCACTGTTGGGGTCATCATTTAAGTGTAATTTATACTCACTCAGTCTCCTGCCAATTTTAAACATTTCCGATCCAAACTTGAGAAAGGGATATCTGTCCAGGAATTATAATTATAAAGACTTATCAATCGATAAGGTCTTTTAAAATGCGGTGGTTTATATATTATATATTAGTTGTGGCATAATCACAATAAATTTGACTGATAACATCAAGTGAATTACAAAATTGCAAAGTATTATTAAAATTATCGAAGTTTAATCCCTTTATAATCCGGAATCCAAACAATTTTCGAGTCTAAGCAAATCCGTCTTTTGTGCGTTATCCATGTGCGCAATTACTAATCTCTCCACAAATATGTTCGTGCCCGTTGTGTCTCATTCATGACATGGAAATTCAGTCCGGAACTTCCATCCGGTCATTCATCATTTTCACTGTGGTTCATCCATTCCAACTCAACTCTACCCAGACTCCAGAATGGTTAATGAGTTGGTTGGTATGAAAAAAATACGTCAGAACTGAGCAGACGCCATTTTTTTCTGCGGAATGAAATGTGAGCACAGTGTAACGCTTCAAATAATTACCTCCGAATTTATAACTCTGCAATCCCATCTCTGTGAATGGCCCATCCAGCAGAGAATTGGAGAATAAAAATTTACAATAGCCCACCAGTTAGAGTGGAGATATGCCTATTTGCCGGTGTAGAACATAAAAAAAACCTTTGAAATTGTGTTGCGTTTTCAGTGAAGGGAAAACTTGACAGTAAGTCGAGGTAAATTCCCAATGGGATTGAAAACTTGTAGAAAATAAATGAAAAACGACAACAAACCATTCTTCCTTAATAATTAATCGATTCTACATTCCACATTTGTCCGTCCCGGCTATTTTTCTGTTACTCCTGTCCATGCTAGAGGAGAGGGGGAGGATCCAACTAATTATACGATCAATGCCAATAATAACCTTCTCCAATGTAAGAGACTTTACCATTGTAAAAAGATGTGCTCAATTCACAAGAAATTTAAAAATCTAATAAAACCTGAAACCATGGAGTTCTAGAGATGGTGCAGGAGAAAGGAATAAGTTCAGTTTGTCTCATTTTCTTCAACTGTGTCGACACTGAACTTGGCGTCGACATGAATTTCTCATCTTTACAATTGAGCTGAAACTGGGAAATAAATCAAGAGTTGTCAATGCAAGTTTTCACTCCTTCTACAATTCTGCAATATTATGCAATATATTATACGATCAATGCCAATAATAACCTTCTCCAATGTAAGAGACTTTACCATTGTAAAAAGATGTGCTCAATTCACAAGAAATTTAAAAATCTAATAAAAACTGAAACCATGGAGTTGTGGAGATGGTGCAGGAGAAAGGAATAAGTTCAGTTTGTCTCATTTTCTTCAACTTTGTCGACACTGAACTTGGCGTCGACATGAATTTCTCATTTTTACAATTGAGCTGAAACTGGGAAATAAATCAAGAGTTGTCAATGCAAGTTTTCACTCCTTCTACAATTCTGCAATATTATGCAATATCGTCAACTCTTTAAAACTTGGAGGTGTTTTTGAACAGTTTATTTTTTTCGATGAGAATGTAGATGACCACTGTTGTACGGCTAGGAAGGTTAAAAAGTGATAACGGTCTGAGTGCGTTTTATGATGGAGACACAGTGTGAAATTGTTTGCGGATTAGGGATAAGGTCCGCATGAAAAATACTGGTTTAGAATGTGAGTTGGTTGGAAATCCCGTGT
Source organism: Folsomia manolachei (assembly GCA_036491905.1). NCBI lineage: Eukaryota > Metazoa > Arthropoda > Collembola > Entomobryomorpha > Isotomidae > Folsomia > Folsomia manolachei. The sequence goes on from JAAXNX010002952.1 coordinate 5,309, forward strand.
GGTAAAATATTCCGTGAGTAGTAGAACTATGAATATTGTTAAAGCCGACTTGAGATACAAGTTTACTCAAAAATAATACGTGGTAGAGTATTATTATTAATTCAACAAAAGCTGATAACTCAATACGCATTTTGTTGAGTTTATTCAGTAAACTCGGCAGCCGGGCTTGGGAGAAAGTAGGGAAAGGAAAAAGTGGAGAAAAGAGAAAGTATAATGGCACCCCGTTTCTTGTTGACTTAAACGTGGGGAGATGGCGAAAGCGAGCCAGTGACCACTTTCCAGTTTTTTGGTCTCATTCTCATTCTCAAAATGATAGCCAAATTGTTTCGAGTTAAGCTTACATGGCCGATTCTCGCAATTATTGCAACATTCAGAAACTTAAACGTAGCAATGTATTTTAATAACAAGTCCGGTTGTTTGGGTATTGAAGATTTTTTTACAATACCAAATTTGCTAAATATCTAAGTACAACGATCCTCAATCAGAAAGTAAATTGGCACAAAGTTATTATACCAACGAAGATCAAGATTAACATAAAATCCTAGCTAAACTAAAGGTCGTAAGCCCAGTTATTTAAGTAAACATACACCCTCTCAGAATCAGAGGAGAAAGTGTCATTCAATCTCTAACTCACTGTCCTCAAGGTAAACGCGCCCTCACTGACCTAATTTAATGCACTGCCCAGCCATTACTAGATATTGACAAATCTGGAAGGTTGCCAAAAAAATGAATGTTTTCATTAGTTATATCAACCATTTCCCTCCCTCATAAAATTCCTCTTGCCCAGTCCAAGTACTCATTTCCACGTTGCACCACAAAACACATCTCTTCCTTTCTGAACTCTTGTCGCCTTTTTAGTCTCCAACGTCTTTTCAAGTCGATCTTGTTTGTTCGGTCAATTCAATGACTTTTCCTTCCCATCCAGTCAACTTATTACCGAGTTGAGCACTTGTAGTCAAACAAATTTAGTGGAAGTAGTGATATAAATTTTCTATTTCTTGAACTTTGAGGATTCCTACTTTCTTATCTTTTGTACCATATTTTCCTTGAGGATTCTCATATTTGTCAAGATTTCATTGTAAAACTTATCCAATTATGAAGAAAGCATGGTGTAACAACAATTGCGTGTATTCACCATAATGTATTGATTGGGGCTTTCTTTCCTTAAATTTTATAACAACGGCCATTCATCAACAAATAATTCCCCTCCAGCTCAGTCATGGATATTGATTGTGCTTCAAGCTAGTGATGGCAGGTCATGCAAAATTTTATTCCATTCGTCGTTTGTTCTGGTGCTTAAAAGAATTCATGCGACATCACTCCAGTATCGTGGGCATACCTTAGTTTAAAAAAAAACGGGGAGTAAACACATATGAAAATGAGGCTTTGTTTGTGTAATCGCTGGATTTGGTTTGAGTTGAGTTACGTACCACAACCTAGTCGGAGGACGGACTAAATATTTGATAAGGAATGAGGAATGCAATTTCACGGTGAAATTTCACCCTTCTTGGAACGTGGTGGCTAGACCGGCACTTGTACATTATTTGACGAATACCAGTACTCACATGACACCACCCACACTAGGTAATACCTAACATTGTACCCTTGTACAGGAGGAGGTTTAAGACAAAAATGTGCGTGTGCAAAACTGAACGTAACTCACCAACTCAGGTCACAATATAACTCGGTGTTGGTAAAAAAAAGTCTGTCATGCAATGCCGTAATAAGCGTTTGTGGGTCTAGAATAAAGGAAATATTGCCATTGCACCCCCTCCACACCACTAAAGCAATGTGAAATAAATAAACAACGTTAGAAAAGAAAGGCAGGCTGTGCTTTAACTACACCACATATTTCCAACCAAGCCCAGTGACAGCTGGGTTGTTGATTCTATGAAATTTTGAATTTATACTCTGACAGGTTTTCATGACAAAGTTCAGCCGTGGCATGGATGCAGAGCACAACAAATGTTTATTCCTGTTATAAAGCACTTTGTCAATTAGAGTGTTATGTTGAATTTTATGACTATATATGAGGTATTAATTGTGGCAGTTTAAATCTTAATATTTTTCAAGAATAGTCGGATGTGTTGGCAAGAATGCTTATTTGGTATTTACAATAAGCGGCTTTATTGACTTTAAAAATCCAGGAAGCAAGAATTGAACCCCAGACTTTCTGAATTATTTTGTGTATAAGAACGTCGAATTTACGAAATTCATAGTTACACTGGCTTAGGTCATTCTCCCGTAACCTTATCATGTGAATATCCACATGCCAAACTTCCCGATAAGTATCAATGCATCAAACAGATAGGTATCCAGAACAGAATGGAAGGGTCAAGGTAAAAATGTTGGGATGAACTTGAGTGGCAGTGGCAATATCCGGTCCATGTTTATTCTCAGAATGCTCTAAATCGTGGCTGAGTAAGGAAAGTGGTATGCATTCATTCTTCCCTTCAGGACAAGGTTTTGTAGACTGGAATCAAAATCAGAGAGCGTGAAGTGACGCAACCATGAAAAAAAGAAAAGTGTTTTTATATCATGTTGCTGCATTGCTCAATATTGCTTTCTCTTCCGTTCTACCCAAACCTGCTGTCTTTCTTGCTAGATGTATCGACAAACTTTACCCGAGGCTAGTTTTTTACTCGTTTTCTTTGGGATTGAATGAAGATGTCTTTACATTTAGTCTATAAATATAGCCAGCTATATATATTGGCAGTATTTATAACTTGGCTATATTATTAAATTTTAAGAATTTACCCCTGGGTCAGATATGGTATGGTACAACAAAAACTCATATTCTAAACCGGTAATGTCAATAAAAAAATCTAAATTTTAAAAGTGCGTCCTATCCAAAAATGGAACTCAGAGGTTTACACGAATCAAGTCAAACCTTTCACTCACTCTTTGTAAATGAACTGATGGAAAGTTAAATAAAATGACACTGCCGGATGAGTATTACAATATTCAATATGGCTCACACTGACTAACGTTCTCGAGAAATGCCCGAATACGGGTACCAGGTGGACAGGCTGGCTATAGTGATTGCGGAGAAAGTTCCCAGCTAGCCTCATATAGTTGGTTTCCCGTATAAACTTGTTCAAGCTGGGCCTTCAAGATGCAGATGATTCTCGTAGCAGGAGGGTAAGTCGTTCGTGATTGTCATTGTTTGTAAACAAAAGAAATAAAACGACAACAACCGCCTGTGCATCCTTTTGTAGTGAATGATATTTACTCGTATAAGACTAAATGGAAGTCGCTTTTTATTTTATGCACTGCTAAAAACAAGCACATGAATGAAAATGAGAAGCGCTAAACTAATTAATATCCGCTACTAGAACTGTCTATTAAGTGTAGTAAGACAATTATACGATCCAAATACCAGTAAAGAAAGTCGTAACAATAAAAAACCCAAAACTTTAAATCAAGAAGAAATGGATTGCCCTCTTGTTCCTTGTTTCGATGAATTGAGCCTTGAAATATATGGGCTACCCAACACCCGATTGATTGGATGTTCGTGCATGGTGACAACTGGGACTGAAGGAAGAAATTAGTAAATCAGTGAAAATGGGTTGGTTATCGTTTTTTAAGAGTTGAAATGCTATATTGCTTGCTTAAAGAAAATGCAGTTGGTATTCTGTCAGTGCAAAGAGCAGTTCCTTGGTGTGGATAATAAATCCCGACTTTCTTCAATAGCTTTTTCTTTGCCCATAAAAATAAAATTAGTTCAACAATTGAAACAGGGAAGGAACCCGACTCGAGCTGGTTAGTCGGCTGCTTTGCTCTGCTGTTTACGAAAACGTATAATATATTTTTCTGTTTTCCTGCGTATCTGATAGCGCATCGTCTTTTCTGTCTACTACATTTTTTCTATATTCGTCATTCCATCGCTTCCTTTTTATCCCTTCACCACTGTTCTTGCCTTTTCGGGATCAATCCGCTGGTTTCGTGAGCTAGCATTGTTTCTGTGGGATAAAATCCAGGGTGTAGTAAAGTAATAAATGCAGTTTTCTAACTTTGACCCAGCTGAAATTAGTATAACTTACTGTAAATTAAGATTTTCTAATAGTTTTCCATTGTAAAAATGTAAGAATCCCATTTGAGACTTCCAATTCTTTCACAAGAACGCATCTCCACAAGTGATTCTTAGACAACTACGATATAAATCTTCGTTGTAACTAAGCACACTGTTAACAACAATAATAGTCTTGGATTACGTTCTAATTTGCACATGAGCTAAATTATGCAAAGTAATTTATTGTATTATACATTTCCCAGTTTTTTGCGCAATAAACGAAACCCTGCGCCGAAAGAAACTCTTCTCGCGCAACACAATGTAGAATTTCATTGCAATAAACAAACTATAAGTTTACTTCTCCCTTGGCTGGGTCCGGAGGCTCTCCTTTTGAATCTTTTCGCATCCTCTGAAACCATTTTGAGTCAAGATCTCTTCCGTAAATTCCATTTCTTTTTGTGCAACATGATACTAAATTTACGAAAGATGGATTTCTAGGTGCCTGGAGACCTTCTGTTCCTTCTTCTTTTATGCGTCAGAAACGAGGCGTACCGGGTAAAACTGTAAAACTAGATTTTAAGTTGGCAAGCGGGTATCAGCCGTTCCTATTTTCGCAACCGGGCTACTGATGTGCAGTTCTTGTCAGAATAAATAAAACGTTCCCCGGTTGAAACAAGATTTGTAAATCTCTTACATGTAAATTTAAAAGGATTTTTATTTCTTGAAACAATGTTAAAAACTTTGTATAGAAAATGACCTGCGAATCTCGCCCCTCTTTTTCCAGGCAAGAAAAGAGGATGTAATATATAATTACAAAATGATGTTCATATCCTACTACATCCAGTCAAGATGAAAGAACAGACTTTTTTATTGTTATCTTAATCAAGAGTAAATTTGATGTTCAACCAGTTAACGAACTAGAAGAAAAACTTGTTTTCAAACAGATTTTGCATAAAAACTTGATTGCATTGCAACTTTCTTCCGCTTTCACTTCCTCGCCTTTTCAAACTTGTATGAATATTGGACCAGACGTTTAGGTAGTTGTAACACTATGGTGCCATACTTACCCTGGTGGGCTATGGTTTGGCTTGTAAATGTGAAATGAAGTCATCAAATTGAGAAAGTTCGAAAGTTTGTGAGGCATTGTTAAACAAAATCTTATTTGACAACTTTCCTCCTTTGTGTTTATCTTATTACAGAGTCGGTAAGGTAAATGCATAGCTTAGTTAAGATTAGTTTGGCTTAGTATCATACTTGGCTCCAGCTGCAATAACTTTAGTCCAAACATTTTACAACTTTATGCGTGTTACCACGTGCTTACCTTTAAATACAATGAGCTATAAATAACCTCATCTCAAACTAATTTATGGGGTGACCAGTTTAAGTCTTCTAGTCAAGGGTCAAATTTACATGTTTTTGGTACTTTTATAGAATACGTTGCTGTATACATCGCTGTACACATTTTATGACTAAATTTTGCCTGTGTCGATAAAAATTCACCGATAAATAAGTTCTAAAAATAGAAAAATATAGATTTTTCTCTAATCCATCACCTGGCTCGTGGCCCGCAGTTCCAGATTCATTTTGCTGAGAAAGAATAGCAAACACAGCATCAACCCACAATTTGATATCCTGCTTGTTGTACCGATATAAATTATAAATATGCATATACACATATCACATTCTGCACCATCGCTCATGAAACAGGGCGAACATCATCCTCATCTCGTCTCATGAAAAATAAAATTGAATAGAAAAGTTCCCAAGAAAGAGAAAGTAAATGGGGTGAAAGGGTATGAATATGACTCGTGTTGGATTGGCTTGACTTGGCTTACTGTCGCCGACTAGGTTTTCATTTACGAGTTTTTGGCTAGAGTAAGAACCAACCTAAAATTCCTGTTGGTTGAAGGTTTCCACTTTATTTTCTTAGTAAAAAAGCAAGAAACGTGACTTGCATATATTCGTCTGCAACATTAGTGAGATGCAAGCTAGCCTCAGTGCCTATGCAGGGTACGTTCATTTCTTTTTTGAGAAAAGTAGACTTTACCAGCCAAAACTTCTCAGAAACTAACTAAGACATCTCATATATTCCGTGGGGACATGGTGAATCATTGCGACGGAGATTTTTGTCAGATAAAAATGTACAAAGTTGAAGAGCTGACTTTAACTGTGGCAAAAGTTTATAAGTTGAACACAATTTGTAGTTTATACTTAGTACTAGCTGTCATTTGTTGTTCCTTTGTGGGAAACAAAAATAACGACAATCATATGTACATGAAAAAATTATTTAGTGACTCATATGTACAATTAGTCAGTTTATTTGGAGTATGGATGAGAATAGGTTAAAAATTGAATTTTCGTTTGCCATCGTGAACGCAGGAAATAGATCTATGATCTTTCCCTGCATTGATAAAGAGATCGTTATTCCTTTGTTGGAAGATGGAGTTAGGATCGCGTGACGACGACGACGACAATAACACAAGCGTCAGTGACCTTGTTTGTCCATTAATTCCTTCCTCGTGTCTTTTGGTGCAAATATCTGTAGTAGTGTTTGTCCAGTCCTGCCTAAAGCAGGACTGGTGTGAGGTTAGAAT
>JAAXNX010002953.1:0-11911 GCA_036491905.1 Folsomia manolachei
AGTGTACTCATCCCCAACCCGGGTATTCTGACAGGAGTAGAGATCCAGGAGGTCAATTATATCCTCAACCTTGGCCAGTTTCTCGGGGTAAGAGAGCTCCTCCGGGAGTCGGAGGAGTGCTGTGTAGATCAGGGTCTGCTTCAAGGTGAGAGCGGGGAAAAATACGTCGGATTGGAGGACATATCCGAATTTTGTTCTCAGGAGTCGACGCGAGATTGGGGTCCCATTCACGGAAATGGAGCCAGAGCTTAGGGGCACTCGTCCGGCGAGGGCGTTGAGGAGTGAGGTCTTCCCACAGCCGGTGAGACCCATTATGGCGAGGATTTGACCGGGAGCCACCACTCCTGAGATGGAGGAAATGGCGAAGGAGGAGGTGGGTGTGGGGGGTGGAGTGGAAACGGAGGAGAAGACGAGGGTCGTGGGTTCGGTGGAGGTGTCATCGCGGAGGAGGGTTGTAGAGCAGGAGGAGGCCAAGGATGGCGTGGAGTTTGTGAGGGAGGGAAGGTCGGGTTTTTCGGGGAATGTGGATAAAACCGGAAGTGAAAGAGGTGGCAGGGAGTCCATGGTTTGGAGAAGAGTGTGGGTGATTGTGGCGTGGCTTTGGAATGAGGTGGTAATTATCTCTCCATTTGAGAAAGTTTCCTGTGTAAAGAAATCAATCAGTTAAATTACTTTTATTAATGATCTTCTCATGATTATACGACTTTTTTCCAATAATGTTTGCGACTTATTTTTGTACCTCACCTTCAAAAGTTGTTTATTGGAACGGTATAATTTTACAGCTATCTCTGAGTACACCAAAGATATTTTTCTTCGTTAAAACGCTCTTAAACGTGATTCACGTAACAGCCAAATTTTAGCAATAGCTTAGTTTACTGCAAGTTGCAGTCTGCAACTGGATACAAAATCAGTGTAAAGGAATCAGTAACGAGCAAATGGTCCTGACTTGATCAAAATTCAGTGACAGACTAACGCAAGAAAGGTTGAATGTTAAATCAAATCTGAATCCAATCAAATATCGCAGTTCAATGTGGATGAACTATGCAATTCAATATTAACACTGACATCACATCGCCTGCCGTATGCGGAGTAAGTAAGTAAGGCTTATAAACTATAAGACATATAAATAATTAATATGAAACCAGTAATATCTGCCAACCATCACGAGTAGGAATTAAACATAGCATTGTATTGCATTGTGTGGATGAATCGCCATTTATTTACCTTTACACAGTTGCAAACTTTGATTAGTTTTTTGTAATGCATAAGCATGCAGTTGGTAGCATGAGACAATATTGGGATTGTTTAAGCAAGCAAACCAGCCTCCAGATCGTGATGCATTGTCGTCATGTCATGAATCGCATCTCTGGAATTATGGCTTGTACAAATTCAGATGACTGATTATAGGATAGGGCAAAAAACTCAGTTTTGTCCAGTTCTTGCGAATTGCAACTTTTTTGCAAAGGATAGATTTGCCATTTTGTATGCAAGATCATGATCAGAATTGCAGGTGAGAAACTTGTGACTGGAATGGGATATAATAATTGAATCAAATTGAGTTGTACAGAATGACACGTCCCAAGTTTCATGAACTGAGACAGAGTTCAAATTAATTTTAACTTGAACAAATACGCATCATGATAATCGGTGGATGTATGATAAGCCCGGAGTCGGTACCCGATAAGACTGAAGCATGAAGTGAGACATTACGTAAACAAACAATTTCCATAAACAGACAATCAAAGAGTTTCAATCAACCGAGGTCGTGAAAGGTTAATTGGACAATTTTAATTTGCAGATGAGTCAAACAAAATGTTAACCATTTTAAGGTTTTTTATTTTTTATTTATTAAGTTCCCAATTAAATTGTTAGCCATACATCATCCTCGGTCCATACATGTTCATTGGAGGCATCATCATTTGTTGTTGCATCATCATCCCACCCATTCCCATTCCAGGCATCCCCATACCACCCATTCCTGGAACACCACCTCCACCCATCCCCATATCGGGTTGGGGTCGAACTTTACCCGTTTTTCGAGGAGTTTGATATCCTGACACGTCTTGACCTACGACCTCATCTTGAGTTTGTCCCTCGGTGTCATCTGACGAGGCGACGAGATCTTGACCTTCTATGTCACCCTCGTTCTGGTCTTGACCCTCTAACAGTGTCCTGGGTTTGGGAATCGTCGTTCCCATCCAGAACGACATTACCATTGTTGGCGACAGCAGACCAGGAACTGGAGTTTGAGAAAGAGTTTGAAAATGAGGAGGCATATCCACCTTGGGACTTGAAACTGGTTTTTGTGTTCTGAATTCCGGGACCGGGTGGTGCGATAGGTTTGTGGGGAAGGGGTTTCGCAGCCGGTTTAATTGGAATGGGAACAGGATCTGCGGCAACGACTTCATCCCCAGAGATTGGAGGTTTTTCTGTAGTAGTGGGATTCTCTGGGAGCTGCTCGACATCTCCAGCATTTACGGTGACAGAAGCAGGTTCAGATTGGAAAGTTGTTTCCGCTAGCCAGAAACTTGTGGCTTGCAATTCTGCATGAAAACATGTAAAGATAAGTTTGTGATTTTCAATTTTTACAGGAATTTAAGTAGTACTCTACCAAAATGAATGTAGTAGGAAGTATCCGGATAGGTGCACTTCCAGAAGTCACAGCATTCCCGAAAAGGTCCCAACTCCTTGATTCGGGGTGATTCTGTCTCTGAGGTGGGCGACTTTACACAAACGGGACCATCTTCTCCGGCCTGTGGTTCTTGGGCGCATTGGAGATTCGGGCATTTGCTTCCTTCAGTAGGTTCACCTTTCTCTTTGGTAATGGCTGACTGTTTTTTGGGCTGAACTCCGCCGGACATTACTAAAAAAAATTTGGGACAAATAATTATAACAAGATCTTGAGGTTTGAAAAGTTTCGGTTTTTTGAGAAAACTTACAATAATGCAGACTGTAGGAGCCATCTGACCTTGTACAATTGTAGATGGGACAACAGGAGTCTAATTCTCCTTTGGGTTTGAATTGCATGGCGTCCTTGGACATGGTTACGGTACAGGAGTCCATGTCCTCTTCGGGCATGGGACATTTTGCTCTGGCCACGGTACACTTGTTCTCGATTGGGTTATCTGTTCTGGGTTCGGTTGTAGGGGGTGGAGGAGTTTCGGTTGTTATCTTTTTTGTGGTTGGTTATGGGTGTGGTTGTAGTTGTGGTCGTAGTTGTGGTAGGTGTGGTCACTACTTCAGTTGGTGGCGGCGGTGGTGGATCCGTGGGTTTCTTGGTGGTTGTTGAATTATTCTTTTTACCAGCCACGGATTCAGTCCCAGTCATGCCTAAGAAAAAATGGAGATTGCCGTTATTCATCTGATTTAGGAAGATAAGAGATTGATTGGTTACCGAAATATGTTGAGAAACTTCCATCCTCTTCTTGACACCTCCAGGCGAAACAGCAATCCTTTAGTTTGCCAACTTTTTTGAGTAAACTCGGATTCTTTATTTCGGTCTTGTTACATTTCAACCCTTCCGGTGGGGCGGTACAGGTGACTTTAGAACATTGGGGGAGAGGTGCTGGATTAGTTGATGGTACTGGGACTGGTACTGGTGGGACAGACGGGACAGTGGCATCTTCAGGGGTAGGAGAACCTTGGCTGATTTCAAGTAACGCCACCAATACAAGTAGCACAGGGATGCAGACTCCTGGAAGATGTATACTTCTGATAACCATATTTTTACGGAGTTAGATTTTTCTCAAGAAAACCAAGTTCCTTGTGCAGCCCAATACTGCAATTCTGGCGAATGTGAAGTATCATAAGTCAAGGGTGGCATTGTTCAAAGAACTTTTTATGAGGCATTATGTTTCCTGTGACGAGGGTCGGTGGTGACCTTCAGTTTTGAGTTGCCAATTTTTGCTGAATTTATTATGCATTGCAAAAATCATAAAAGTTTCGCACGACTTTATTCATGTCCCATATTCAAGATTAACCCAGACCTTCATAACTTATCCTGAAATTCGAGCAAGCCTGAGAATGGACATGATTATTATTGACGCCAGATTTTGGACATTCCGTGTAATAATGCGTCGAAATCATTGATAAGAATCAATTCATTGGTATCATGTTTCCAACACCTTCACGTACATATATTAGTAATCAAACATTGCACTCGGACCGAGTGAATCCGCATGCATAACATGAAAACAATGGAGTCGGATGCTATTGTTCTCCATTTATGATGAAGTGTTACGTTACACCATTAACATAGCGAAATGAAATCGCAAAAACCTACGCAATTGAAGGATCTTTGAATTTATGGCATAGGTGATTCATTCAAATTACTTGGAGATCAACTTACATTTTATGTAATAGTCAATAACAGGAAAACAATTATCACTTTCATTGACACGTTTAGAGTAACCTTTGCCTTGTGTTAAAAATTCTGTAAAAAACAAACGAGTCATCCTGGAATGTGGCAGGATTTGTGTAAAAAGAACTTGAGACATGAACAAGAAACTCAATCAAGATTTACAAGAGCTTCACTAACAATCTAAAATGTTTGGAACTTCCTCAAATTACTGTATTTTTCTGTTTCAACTACTGACAATCATGACCTTAGTAAACACTACACAAGGCAAGGCGTCATGTAGCAAGATAACCTGTGAGGAACCCGTTCCGAAGGATGACGCGAAAGTGTGTCATTCTTCCCGAAGATGACGAATCTGTGCCCCGACCGTCTGGTCGTGGGTCGAAATGTTGTCCGCTGTGGAAGTGTGTGAAAGGAAATGGAGATTTTTATACGGCTCATGGTAAAATATTCAGTTAACAATTATTGGATAATGCATCAACTTTTTCTTTGATTAATTAAGATGGCCCGGATGGAAGAGAGATTGTTCAATACTCTAAAAATGGGAGGTCTGTCACCAGCCATGCCACGGGAAATCATGACGCCTTGGCGAATGCTGGGGGCAATAATTTAGATATTCAAGAGGCCCTGGATAAAATTAATAAGGCTTTGATCAGTTTTTAAAAATTATGAATTTACGTCCTAAGATTTGTAGTTATTTTGTAAACCAATTTTCATGTAAATTGCATCAATAGTTTATTTTATTCCAAAATGTCCACAATAAAATTTAAAAAAGTGGGCGACAAAGAACTTTTATCACAATCACAATTGGCTCATTGTTTCAATTCTCGCCCAGAATTTAATGGCGTCCCTAAAATGACGTCAGTAAACTATTTCTGATAAGAAGCCGAAGGACGTTTCTTCCAGGCATAGAATTCCATCATAATTTTCTTAATAATTTGGCTTCCTTTACAAAATCATCATGAATTTGCTTGGCCTGAATCCCAGGTCAGAAATTAGAAAGTCTTACATATTCCTCGCTTACCTCGTTCTTCTCCTCCATGTCGTGTCTGGGGATGATGTCGATTTTTGCAAGGACATCCAATGCAAACCCAAGCCACACGTAGGACTTTGTATAGCTCGAAATGCGACAACTCTCGAAGCCACGGCAAGTTTTGGACCCCAACGGATTTGTTGTCCCGTCTACGCCTGCACTTATCCCAATGGAACGACGTCCCTACATTTTGGTAAAGATTATGAAACTCAAATTTATTTCTGAAATATTTTCTATTCCTTAATTATCCCTAAATTATAGGAATATCTGGACAAAAAGTTACAAGAAGTTCGAGTAACTTGTCATTTTCGTCTTCAACTACCTCTAGAAAAATTTTGAAAAACGAGACATGCCGAGGTGTCATCTGTCTTGGAGGCCAACCTTCGGCCAACTGTCGAAAATCTTCGAGCCCAGCAATCCTGTCCCGGTTTCACGTGGCTGCGGATTGTTGTCCCCTTTGGACTTGCACATTTGGCGGAAATGGGTCCCTCTACTACTATCATGGTGGGATGTGGCAGAAAAGAACGTATTGGGAGATGAGTTCGGCTGAGGGTGTGGCTTCCGCGGTGACGGAACCAGTGCCAACCACAACCACTCCGGCGCCTGGGATTGTTAGCGGTTTGGTGGCACTGGTAAAGACCGAAGTAAAAGAAGAAGAATGGGATATCGCCCTGGATCGGAATTGGGACGATGGCTTAATGGGAATGGGAAGGAGTGAGAGTACCGTTTGTGGGGGTGGTGTATTTTGTATGCCACCGCAAACGAATTTGACCTGTGTTGCCGTTAAGGGTGAGGAACACTTCAGATTGGTGGGGCTAGCAGGAGATGAGTCAAACTCCTGTTGTCCGCTTTATAAGTGTTTGGGAAAGACGAGGAGGTATTTGGTACAATTTGGTAAGTTATCTGGGATATTGCAAGCTTATGTTGAGCTTTGATAAGGCTGGGCGATAAAATATGTAATACGCTTTTGGTTTTGTAAATAGGAATGTATTATGCTGAACCACCACCCGAGAATATTGTCACAGAGAGTTTTGAAGGTTCTGGTGTTCCATTACAAACAACGGCGGCCATGATTCCAACCACGGAGGCGACTACTACGACCACAACAACGACGCCTACGCCACCAACAACAACACCGACAACTACTACGACGACGACCACTCCTATTACGACGACAACTCCAACCACGACGACAACTCCCACAACGACGACAATTCCTACAACGACAACAACTACTACAACGACGACCACTCCTACTACGACGACAACTCCAACCACGACGACAACTCCCACAACGACGACCACTCCAACTACAACTACTCCAACCACGACAACTACTACAACGACCACGCCTTACCCAATAACTCTCCCCCCAACAACAACCCGTCCCCTCGAAGCCCTTGAAGTAGACACACCACCCACAGAAATCATTATCCCACCCCCTAAACCAAAATCCACTGATAATCTCATCCGCAACTCTACCGTAAACAAGAATCAATGTCGCAACATGAAATGTTTCCCTCCACCAAATAAAGAACATTGCACAGTCACAAAAATAGAGGATTGTGACCTTCTCACAATCATGGGCTCCGCCGTGGATTGTTGTCCCGCTTACAAATGCACATCTGACGCTGGAAATACTTGGACCCTAAGATTTGGTAATTAACGCTTATCATAGGATAAGTTACTCAATTTAAATCAATTTAAAATTGACAATTTCTTCCAGGAATCACGGACGGCATCTCCGAATCCGCTTTGGCAAGTCAAGCCAACGACGAGTCGGACATAGAGCCTGATCCAGAACCACAATGTGAAGCTGAAGAACCACCCACCCTCCAACGATTCGACATTGACTACGAACATCACGACCCACCTCCACCAAGACCTGTTCTAATTTTCGATGTGTACATCCAACACGCGAGATTCTCCCGAAAAGCTGTCCGCTACGTGCGAAGTTGTTCCGGACTTGTCTGCTATCCTCCAAGTGGTGGTGGGTGGAGTCGGGAGAGATGCACAAAACTGGGTAAAGGGACCATTCCTGCCCAACTTAAACCGGGTGGGGTCACGGAATCTTGTTGTGGTGTTTGGAAATGTCCACCAAAGGGAGCTGGGAGTGAGGCGAGTATTCACTACGGATTCACACGGTCGCCCAGTGTCGCCATTCCGTTTGAGTACAAGGGAAAAGAAAATCTTCCAAAATTTCTGACGCTTAAAGGTGCCGCACCAGAACCACTAGTGGAATCTAAAACGTGTGCAGGGGTGTTTTGTCTGCCTCCGTTACAAATTGCGGATTGTGTCTCGGATTGGTCGAATAGTATTGAGATCCATCTGCCAAAGGATTGTCTGAGGGGTAAGAAGGAGTGTTGCCCGGTTTGGAAGTGTACGAGGAAGGATGGCTCGGATATTGTGATGTATGGTGAGTTGAGGAGGAAGTTGTTCTTGAAGTGGGTATGATTCAAATTTTGGGTCAATTGTTTATCCTAGGTCGAACTTCACCGAAAGGTTACGGTCTGAAGAATGGGATAAAGTCCATACTCATGAGTCACTCGGTGCTTCTTAACTTGCCCAGTGCAAATGGGTCGCAGGCTGGGTTAGGGTCACAGGCTGGGTCAAGGTTGGGGTCACAGGTTGGGTCAAACCGGAATAAATTTTCAACTCTTGAGTTAGCTCCGGTGAAAGGCAAAAAGACAAATGTGGGTGGAAGCGAACCCGTCCCAGGTAAAATGAACGGTGTCAAGGCTAACAATGGAGAAAGCACTGGAAGAGACAAAGCAATCCGTGGTGGGCGTCCAAACTACGGAGAAAGCAGAAATATCAATGGTGAGATTGTTGAAGAAAACCAAGATGAAAATCAAAACAATGAAGAAAATCCGGGAGAAAGTGACGGGTCCGACAATCCACCGGAGGAAGTAGAACCAGTACCTCAACAGCGTCGACTAAAAGGGCAAAATAACCAACAGCCGGTTCCAGGGAAAGGAAGAAAACCAAGTGTGGGTGGAAAAGGAGTCATTTCAGGTAAGAAGGGTGGAAAATCTTACAATGGAGAAAGCAATCGGAACGGGCAAAAAGGTGGACGCCAAAACTACGGAGAAAGCAGAAACACAAATGACGAGATTGTTGAAGAAAACCAGGATGAAAATCAAAACTATGAAGAAAACACAGGACAAGGAGATGCCTCAGACTATCCAGGGGAGGAAGTGGAGCCAGCACCGCAACCGTCGCGACAAAAAGGGCGAAATAATCCACAACAACTTGCCCAATACCCGCAACAAGACCCGATGTTGAGGAGTTTGCAATTGCAAAATCAGCAAATGATGGAAATGCAGCAGGCCCAGTTGAGTGCTATGATGGGTGGGGGTGGTGGGGATCAAGGAATGAATCCGGGTCGAGGTAAGAAGGGACCGAAAAATTATGGAAATCCGGGCTACCCTCAGTCAGGAGGAATGCAACAACAGCAGATGATGTTGGGTTCTGGGGGGATTGGGATGCAGCAGCAATTGATGAATGGCTTGAAAATGTGTGTCCGATGAGAAAATTCTGCAGTCTTAATTGAATGATTAATTGTCTTAAAACTTGAGTATATTTGTATTAACTAAAATTAAAATTAATTAAAATTAAAATTAATGAGTAGTAATACAATACATTTTTGGAAAGATTC
Organism: Folsomia manolachei; assembly: GCA_036491905.1. NCBI lineage: Eukaryota > Metazoa > Arthropoda > Collembola > Entomobryomorpha > Isotomidae > Folsomia > Folsomia manolachei. Next base: position 9,049 of record JAAXNX010002953.1, read on the forward strand.
TCTTCAAAAGTATAAAGATTTTTATTTAATTCAACATTTTCATCTCGCATAACTAAGTTTACTTACTCAGGGCGTGGTACTGAACTCTGCAAACGAGTCGTAATTAGCACTTGGATTATTATTAAGTCTATGGAATGCATCCGGTGATTCTTGACCTCTTAGAACGCTTGATTTCACTTGAAACAACCTGTGAAGTGTGAATAATAAAATTATCACTGTAAAATTTGCACATCTCAACAATTCCGACTTAATTTTTCCTTTACTTGTCTAAATCCTCCCACATTTTCTTTTGTCGGGTCTCATACACCTGAACTTGGTCAATTTGGTTAGCTTCCAGAGTCAAGTCTTGCTTAGTTCTTTCACATTCCATAACTTTTCTTTGGACACGTTCTCTGCAAAAAAAAGTAAATCCTTGCTTATTTAAAGATCTCCAGAAGATCATCTCCAAACTTTAAAAATTAAGTCACTTACATGTTGCTCCTTGCATAGGGACCTTTCCCAACCATTTGAGTGGGTCGAACCAGATTAATTTTCATGATGGGTATTTCCGTCTCCAGCTTAATCATGGTTAGTTGATCCCTCTCATACTTTTCGGACGCCACGGCCAAATTCTGGAAAAGGATTAAAACTTTAAACAATTTATCGGTACAAGTACAATCACATAACTTGAGACCACGAACCTTCTCCAAGTCTTCAATTTCTTTCTGAAGAGGACCAACTTGCTCCTCCATCTTTTTCTTGGTTCTGTCCAGTTCAGCTTCCACTGCAACCACGTCCTTCCGCTTTTCCTTGACATCTGCAAACTCAGGATATATTACAATCATTATGAAACCACTCGGTGAGTGACACTCACCCCCAAGAATGTTCTGCCACTTTGATTTGGACGCAGAGAGTTGAGAGTTCAACTCTTTCGCCATAACACTCATATTTTGAATCCCTTCCATCTTTCTATTCTCCAGGAGGGATTTCTCTTCTGAAACATTTTCCAACTGGGATTGAATCCCGGATAGACCCACAATCCCCAGGTTTTCTTCAATCATCTTCTACAATATTTATGATATAAATGGGTATGATAGCTGTAATTCAGGGATATCTAAGTATTTGCTTACCAAGTCATCCTCACTATGTTTGAGATCTCCTTCCACGATATACTTTGTAATTGACAAAGTTTCCCAATTCTGCCTGAATAGAAGCCAACTCTGACCGCATTCCTTTGTACTTTGTAGCTTTCTCTCGCATGGTTTGAACATAGTTTTTGTATTCATTGGGTGCTGGAATCCGCCACCTGGCGCCGTCTCCTGCGCCGCAAACTGCGCCATATTTCTGTCGTCCTTCCTCCAACAATCTTAAACTTTCTTGAAGGTCTTCTTCCATGGACCCCAGTTTCTGGGTTAGATCTCCTCTCTTCTGCTTACTCCGACAGAGCTGATCTTTCGCGTAGATTAAGACAGGATCCCCACTTTTTGGGGGTGCTGTCCTACTTCGGGACAATTTGGATTTGGTCAATGTCTGGATTTCTTGGGATACTTCCTCCATCCGTTGTTTTCGAAACTCCAAGTCCGCACTACAGAGGGGTGGATTTTCTTCTGTGATCCGGTATGCAAGATATTTTCTCTTAACGATCTCAATCTGTCGGGGAAGTTTCTCTTCGACGATATGCTTCAATATTTCAGAGTCCTGTTCGAGACGGTTGAGTGCTGTTTCGGAATTCCCGTCTTCATTAAGATCCATTAAATCGTACATTTGGAGGGAGAGGACTTCCTGTTTTCGTAATAGGTCTGCCAATTTGTTTTGTTCTTCTTCAAATTGTCGTCGAGCACCGGTGTTGATGTCACGTTGCTTCCGAACGAGAAGAGCTTGGGCGTGGAGAGAAGCTTTTTCTGGAAAGTCTCCGATCTGTGAAACAAATTGGTTGCCTAACTGGTTAGTTAGTTGATTTGGCTGTCAATTACCTTATTCTTGACCGTGTCCACTTTTCTGCTGAGACATTCAATATCGTGACCAATGCGTCCTAAATCGTTAACCAACTCGGAGACTGGGCGTCGTTCCATTTTTACTTTCATGGCTTTCAAACTTTTTATGAGTTTCTTTGAAGAGTTCGATTTGTTGCTCGTACTATTTTTTTAGAAAGTAATTTTTAACAAGGAATGGAAATCCTGGTCAATAATAATTATTTTGCTCACCTTTTCGTAACAAGTTGCCAACTCGTCGTCCAACAACATTTCCTCCGAAATTTGAACCTTGACCAAGAATTGTGCGAGGTAAGCTCGTTCCTGGAGTTCTTCCTTCTTCATCAAAAGCCAAGCCATGATTTCCCAGATTGTTTCATGAACTGGTATTCTTAAAGCCTCACTGGTGAGGTCGCTACATGGATAAATAAAATTTTGGTTGGTATTTAAAGAAAATGTTATTTATAAATCTTACGGATCTTCCGAGTTTCCGGTCCAATATCGCAGAACTCGTAACAACTCCATGAGTCGAGGAACGTTTAGCTGACGCTCTGCCAGAATTCCGGGGTCGTTCTTGCATTCTTCAGCGTATTTTGGGTCGATTTCACATAGGACAATGTGAAACACCTAAGGATTGTGTAATAATCATGAAAGATGTAATGAATGAAGTAAATGTGCATTGATAATGCAAGACAAAGTGGGAGATTATTTTTACCGCTAGCAGGGCTTCGTCATTCAAGGAAGCAAATGAGGAAACATTAAATTGTAGCTTGAACGGCTCCTGAGTTAACTCTTCAACGATAACCTTGATCAACTCGGTATACTTCTGATCCTTCATGTTTTCCAAAGTAGTATTGTGTCTGAGAGAGTTCTTCGTGTCGGAAAACTTTCAGACAATTTGAATCTTGAAGTTT
>JAAXNX010002954.1:0-11906 GCA_036491905.1 Folsomia manolachei
GTGGTTAGGACTAGTTTTTGTAGCAGTAAACGCAGAGGCGAGAATATTATTAATTTCGGTTTTTTGGGAGGTTGGTACATTGTTATTGTCAATTAGTGTAGTTATAGGAAGTTTGGGTTTATCACTAATCTCTAACATATTATAAATATGTTGTGCAACCTTTCAGATTGTCAAGTATTGGTGACATTTGTGAAGTCAAGTATGCATCATGTTGGTGACAATGGAATAAAGTGACCAGATGTGGTAAAGGGTGTTTTCCGACTTTACCACTAAAAAATACTCACAAAACCAGAGTTTGATTTCTAACCAAGGAAAAATTCATGATTTACGAGATAACCCGTAATTACACGTCATTTGGGTTGCAATCAACTAAATTAAAATGTTATGCTGTGCAATTTTTTTCAATATCCCGAAAAACTAATGGGTTGGTAGACAATGTTTTATAATCTTACATGTTAAAGAAAATGATACTGCCGAAAATTTAGAAGAAATGACATTTGTTTGTTGTTGTTTATTGGTCAGTTTCCTTCAAAACTTGGAAATCCAAGCGCTAATTTTGCGATAATGGAAATCAAGATAAATGTTGACACGTTGTAAATATTTTTACAACATTTGTTTTCTTTGGTTACCGGTTTTATTGCTGTTTTTGTCACGGTATCTTAAGGTCCAGATTTTGTGAGGAGAAAGAAAACCGACGTAACCCTTGGCAAGAATTGAGTGCAAGAATATTTTTAGCAGGGAGTGGGAGTGGTTCAAAGGTTGTAAAATATTTCGAGTTTCTGGTAATTGATAGAAAACAGAAAAGAAAGCATGTTGGGTGGCAAATCGTTTAAATTGTGTACTTCAGGCCTTCACATAATTTGGAGCACTTACTAAGTGTTGCATCTCACTCACCACTCTCTAGCTTTGAATGAAGTATTTGTTAAAACTTGTTGTAGTAAAAATCTCATCTTGCCTCCATATTCATTATCAAATCTTCGCCCGACTTAGTTCTAATTCCCTTGCTAATTCTGAAACCAATTAAATTAATGAAAATTCCGGGTTTCTTAAACACACAAAAATCTCTGGTCTCTTTCATATTTAAATAAGAAATCTTAAGGTGATGGATGGGGCTGTGTCGGAAGGAATTATTCTTTTTCTTCATTCACCAATTTCTCGCTTATTTCCTGGATCTGTTGTATCCACCCTATTTCCTATTCTCACTCGATAATTAACCGAGAAAGAGGGAGCTTAGTTTCTGAATACAAATATAGTCCCAAAGAGATGAAAAGAAGGAAAAGAAATCCGTCAACCTGCCACTTTTTCTTCGTCACCGTTTCACCAACAGAATTCAGATGAATCCATCATCATCTTAAAGTAGTTAATAAACCAGGGCTTAGAGTCCATTGTCGTGTTTGGAAGAAGTACGGTTGACGGTGAAAATGCGACTCTACTTCCAATTTCCTTGATTGGGTGTGAATTTACATTTTTCACCGTCCTGGACTAGGTTTGTTTAGAAACTGTTCCGTATTTGGTTAAGTATTGCAACAAATCTAATAATTTTTCAAGGTTTTAGCGTAATTATGAAATGGTTATTAATTTTTTAGGAGATTATTTATCCCGAAAGATTTTTCTTTTCACACAAACTTCTTCTAGTTGCTGATTACTTTTTTGATCCCGTGATTTGGTAGAATTATGAGTCAATATCTGGAATCAAAGATTTTTTAAGGAAACCTGAAAAAAACAGGGAGATGATTAAATGGTGAGTAATGTAATTCCTAAGCTTACTTGCTCAATGCTATTTTTACCAATGAGCTAAATCTTAATAAGTTAGATACTGTTAGAGCCTTTTAATTTCAGTATGCATGGAAGACAAAGGACCACAAGTTGGGCACAGATTCATGAGGCTATGATGAATCAGCACTTGCTACATTTTTAATGCTATCACATTCTACCTAAATCTTGTCCACGATGAAACAACCCTATCCCAACAAAAGAGCTGCCGGGTATCCGATAGTGTTGAAAGGATGGAGTATTGTACTCGGACAAAGTAACAGGTTCCTGGCTGAAAGCGTCAATCCTACTTTTTATTCTGTTCTTTTCAACCAACTAAACTTTCCTCTCTTCCCTACCTGTGCTTCTCAATTGTGGGTTTAATTACTGGGACGACAATGGCATAGATTTCTGGATTTAATGTCGCAATTTAGTTCAATGGCTTAGTGGTTGCAGGTATTTTAGATAAAATCGTAAAACCATTTTTTAAACACAAATGCCTTCCCACGGGATTAAATGATTTTTATTAATACTTGAAATTGACTTTTATGCCTGCTTTTAATTTATGTTTAATATTATTGCCACATTGAATACAGTGGTTAGAAAAAAACTGGATTTCAGATACTGGCCACATGAGAAAATTAAATTCTGATTATTGGAACATCTGCAAAAATATCGACGCCAAACAAACGTTTCTAACAGGATCAAAGCCTTTTCAATTGTAAAAGATCATCAAATCAAAACCATGAACCTGGCATGAGACGAAAACTGAAAAAAATGAGTCTTGTGTTGGAATTAAAGTGAATTGTATCCGTTCTTTCATTCCGTTTTTAGTGTCTGTCCCCTAACACAAAATTGAGATGTTGTGTGTACAAAACAACGTTACCTGTCTATGGTAGAGAGAGGTTTGTGAATAGTATTTAAGTTCAGCTTGTCAAAACGTTTGAATTGCATCTATACCTTGTGACTTACCTAAAGTTTTAAAAGTCAAAAAGCCACATAATGCCTGAGAATTTCATACCGACAGTGAAAAGAATTTTTTGTAACGCACTTTTCTTGTTTATTTGCTGTTTTATTGTGCAGAATGATTAAAATAATATGTTAATGAAATGCACATATCATATAACCATTACCAAAGACAAGGCTCGTTATTGTTGTTAATATTCTCGGAAAATAAATGGGTGCAGATTTGTAAATCCAATTCAAGTTCGGAATGACGATGGAACATTGACGCATTGCTTTAGAATAATATTTTTAATATTCAATTGAGAGAGAGGTTGGTAAACTCGGGTTTAGATTTCATTCTGATTGCAACATTTCTCATCATCTTCTGCAAAGTAATTCTGTAAAGAATTTATTTTATGACCATTGCAAATCTCCAAATTGCATTTGACTATACTTTTGCAATCTGTAACAAAGTTCGCAATTTGCAACACAGTTCGTAATTTTAGAGGAGCTTTCCCTTTAGTAAATTGTTGCATAAGTCTTATTGTATTGTGGTTACGAAATTATTTTATTCAGTCCCCAGAATAATAAATGGACACCCGAGAGCTTGTAAGAGGATGAATAGGTTGCGTAATGGGACGAACTTGTTTGCTTAGATTGAATTCGCTTGCAATTAACAAAACTACTCAGGAAACGGGCTGTGATTTAAAATTTCAAATAAAAAAGTTCCCTTTATGCCTGGAAGAGAAGGTCGTTAATTTCGTTATAGATGATAGCTAAATCTCGTAAAACCAGAACAAAAAACGAGTAGGTCAAGGAAGGGTCGCCTAACCACATTAGTCTCGTGTGGAAATCTGTAAAGGTTTTTTTGGCTGTTATTCAAGACACTGCTCGTCTCGGTAAAAAAAACAGATTTAAGGTTAACATCAAATGCGTGTCTGTTACTGGATACATGTTTGCTTCAACACTTATTATGGCCAGTTCAACTGCCTGTTTTACTGATGTGATTTAATCTCCACCCTCGCACTTGGACGGGTGCAAGTTAGAATTAATCCTGGGCAAGGAAAGGGGTGGAGGGTTAGAGTAAAGTAACAAAAAAGTTCATCATTCCTGTGTGAGTGAAAATTAATAGTAATAATAAACAGGCAGAAAATAAGGAAGGAGTGAAGAAAAGTGTATACGGACAGTGCTGCAAGCTGACCTTGATTCAAGTTTCAGTTTTTGTTGAGATCTACAAAAGAGGAAGGAAAGACGTTATTCTGTTCGGTTTTTATGAGTTTGGTTAAAGTTGTTGGAAACTGATGACGGGGTTGTGGAATGGTTTGCGTATGCAATTAACTGATAATGGTCAAGAGAATAGTTCATTATTATACGCGACACAAATCTGGAATAATGCTGGATTAAAGATTCCCATAATATTTTTAGGACTCGTTTAATTTCCAATCTACAATCTCAGCAGGAGGTTGGATTCCGTTTTAAAATAGTTATTTAAAAAAAGAGGACGAGGGATAATGACCAATTATTTAAATGCGTGAAATGGTTTGGAAGAGATTCTAAAGTTGTCAAATATAAGGCTCGGCTCCAGACTGGCTGGTTTTGTAAAAGAAATGTTGACAAAGGTGTAACAGTGAAGAAGCGTGAGTCATGTGTAAGTAAGAGAAAATAAAAATATGGAGGGCATTAGTCAGGTATTGTGTGACAGGGAGTTGTTGATGCCAGGTTTGGGATTGGAAATGAAAACTACCTGTTACCAAAAGAAAAGAAACTGAAAAGGGGTTGAGATTGATGACTGGCCAAACAGAGAAAGGAAACCTTGGACTCTGTAAGTTTACAGGTTGCTTATAATGCAGGGATTTTGAACATTCACAGACTGCATCTGAACTGTATTTATGGTTTAGTTGCCATACTTTCATTTGGAGCACCTTGTCAATACTTTGGATTAAATGATTAACAAATGGATTAATATTACGAACATGTAATGAATAGGTTGTCTAACTTACTGCTGGAAAGCAGTTGTTGAAGCATGCCCTTGTCAAGTCAAGATTGGTTGACAAACAAATTCATTTCGTGATGTCAATGGAATCAAGTGGACAGATGTGGGAAGAGGGTGCTTTCGGATTTTTTCACTAAAAAACTTGTCAAGCTTCATGCATAGGAAGTGCTTGCTTTCCTTAATGTAAAAAAGCGATGAATTAATCACGCGTCATTTGTATTTTATTGTAATAAATCCGTTGGCAGGGATATGGTGCGGTTTTTTAGTGTAATAAAATTTGCCCGTGAATGAATTATTACAAAAGTACATTTGGTTGCTGAACTTTGTTTAATATTTTGGGTAAAAAAATGATGCTTAGCAGATGAATAGAAATCAGGTTGAAGGACTTCCTTTCATGTTCCAGTCTTATTTTCGTTTGTAAGTTCCCTGCAAAACGCTTCAGATTTGGGCTTTCGAAAAGCCAAAGCATTGTTGACAAAAAGTTGTAAATGTTTGCCACAACTGAGGTCTTTTTAACAAAGGAGAGCGTTGAAGATATCATTAAGACGGTTTTATTGGGGGTATTGTCTCCAAATTCGTCACAGAGTTGGATCTGGCGATTTTATGTTAAGATGAATACTTTTCGACGTGAAAGGAAATGGCTCAAGTGACCACCTATTAGTAAGGATTGGAGGATGCCAGATTGTCATCATTGTAAAATTTTCATGAATCCAAATATTTATGACCCTCAATCAACTCTGACAGAGTTACAACTTACCACAGACTGAGTACAGTAATAAAACTGTTATGCAACGAAAATCCTTCACGTTTCAAGTCGATACAATTTAATTTATTCATCTGAATACACTGGACAAAAAAGTTTTATTTTGCTCATATTATGGATTAGGTAAATTATAAATGTTTTGTTAAAAAATAATTATAATTATATTTTCTGCAATAAATAATTCTGCCCCCACTCTACATATCTGTTTGTAGTTCTTTAGCTCAAGCCTTAATTTCATTTGAGTTGGATTGGTTTATCAATTTAAATAAGATTTCAAGTTTCATTGTCCCATAAACAAGAAACAAAGTCTACTGTCACCCACTCGTGTAAGAGATTCACTTAACAAGGTTTTGAAGACAGATTCGCAATAGTCCGGAACCCATTTCTTTCGGAGCTCATAAACACAAGAGAAGTCGCATTTCTGTCGAAGTTCTTTTCTATCTTGAAACTGGATCCAATCCACGTATTTTCTTTGTCATCATTAACTCAAGGAGGCTGTCATTCCCCTGACAAGCAATTACACAGTTCCAGTTTATTTATTTGTGGTGGAGAAGAATGAACAACATTGACCCTCCAGTCAACCTTTCGCCACGTTTAACTGCAAAATTCCACAAATTCTTTCTACGAGTAAAGTAATGAGCTTGTCATGTTGAAAAGTAGTAAGCAATTTTTTTTCATAAAGCAACTTTCATACAGCAAAGTCTAGTCTGAAAAAATGCAAGTTGTGTTACGTCCTTAGGTTAGGTTAGGATGATGCAAGTTTTAGCACTATTATTTCACAACATAAACGAAATTGGAAAAGTTTTCAACATTGTAAAGATGAGAATCTCCTTAAAAATAGTATTGAAAATGAGCATCACCAACAAATCTGTCCCCAACCCTTCCTAATACGCTTTAAGTATTGCAATAAATCGGATGTGACACTTAACATATCACATTACAACCCAACCACCATCCTAAACGGATAACGGGTGCGAACAAGTTACTCCAGCCTTTTTTATTACTTTTATTGTCATCATGACTTCTATCAATATGTTCAGGAAGGGTTAAAGTTTCTAAAAGTTATTTCACATCAAGATGAAGAATTACGTAGTTTTCAGAGGTTTGAATTTTAAGCAAGTGAATTTAAAAATGTATTTACTACAAGTTTAGCAATCACTAGTAAAAATCACTTGCTTTATCCAAACACTTGTGATCACAGAGAATCTAGAAAAATCTCAGATGTTGTGAACAGATTACATTGTACTAACATTCTCATTGCAGTGGAAAGGGTTGGTTGGGAATGTGACGTTGCTTTGGAGGGTTGGAGTTGTGTAATGCACCCGAATTACCGGACAGGTTCCTGGTTTTAAAAATCTCACTTTTTATTCGGCTCTTTGGAACAAAGCCCATTCCCTCTCAGCTCTTTCCTACACCGGATAAATTGTATGTTTAATTACGGTGTGGACAATGGCATATATTTCCGGACTTAGTGTCGTAATTTCAAAGACTTTCGGAGATTTTAGATAATATCCTGCACTGATTTTTAACAGCATTCCCACAGGATGATATTTTATGGAATAGACTTTCATGCCATTTAATTATGTTCAATTACGTCACAATTGTGGATAAAAGGGAACATTTGGATTTAAACTGCCTGCAGCATTTTTATTGTGGAGCCGTAGAAATCGAAAACCAAGCATGGTTGAAACCAGAGACTTTCCTTTAAACTTTTAGTTCTTGACTTTTTTCCCTGGATCTTGTTTCGTCTCATGCTACCTTGTATTATTATTAAAAGGTTAGCTTAAGAATAAGTAAACAAGATACAAACTAATCTCTGGCCAAAATTGGGGCTAGCTCGGTTATTTGTTAAGTTAATATTGGCAGATATTGAAAGGATAATAAGCTGTAGGCACCCTTTTCATGCTTCAAACAAACCACTTTAAAATGACATGAAAAACTTTGAGACTACACTGCATTATAGTGCACCTGTGCAGTTTATTTATGATGTGACTTATTCAACCGAATGAAATCAATAATTTAACAAAATGCACCCATTATGTAACCAATAACAAAGTCGGGGCTCGTTAGAACTGTCAATAATCTCAGGAAATAAATGAGTGTCAATTTTTTATCCGATTCAAGACCAGAATGAAAAGGAAATTGACTCTGTTTTTTGGACTACAGAAGCACTTGTCATTGTCCATTTCAGGGTGAGATTCATTACAGAATTTCATTCCAGTTGCGACATTTCTCATCCTTTTTAATAGTTACAAGTTTTTGGCAAATAATTTCGTAACGAGTTTATTTTATGGCCATTGCAAATCTGGGAATTGCAATCAACTTTACAAATCCAGTTTGCAATTTGCAGCTAAGTGTGCAGAGTATGAGAAGCCCAACCTTTTTCATACACTGTTGCGTATCTTTGAATAGAAAAACGGGAAGATCTTTTGTATTTTATTGTACGTGATAGAGAAATTCGGTTCAACAACAGAATAGATAATTGGGCGGGTGCATCTTATCGGCTGGTTAAAAATTGTTTTAACTTATGGTTGTGTTTTAATGAATTGTGTCTCATCAAGTGGTTGAGAGGGCGAAGGAGAATTAAGTGTGGGTGATGATATCATGACTTGTGGTTGATTACCGTGGCTGACTAGTGCCATATGGACTAGACGGACGTCAGGACGTGCCTTTGTAATCAGATCAGATCACAATTGATTAATGTTTTATCCAGTGTTCATTTCTGTTTCAAATATTGCAAGTTTTGGTAGTTTGGAACTTGCCGATGATGATGTGTCATCGTGGATTATTTAAAATATTAACCCGGAAATATAAGTACAAGATAATGTTTTAATATGTATTATTGGGACATAGAACGGATAGCTGATGTTCACAATTAGAAAAGGTTATTATTTAATTGTCTAGCACATAATCATCTTTCACTGCATCTAATGTGGCTTCTTTCACCACTTGTACATTAACTACTTGTTTTTAGTAGTCTTTTAAAAACTTCATAAAAACAATAATCCCATAAGATAACAGCAGATTTAGTAGAAAACCCTGGATTTCTGGCTTCTTCGAATTACAGCGTGAAACCCGTTTTAATCTCCTTATCCAGCTACAAGGGATTAAACTATTGTTTAAGTCAGTACAAAAAACAAATCCACCTGCTGATGCTTCCTGAAGCAAAAAAACAGGCTGAGATTTGAAACTCGAGAAAAAAAGAGGTTTCAGTCGTGTCTCTAATGGTTGGTTGGTAATTTCATTATAAGTCGCTGGTTAGGTTGCAGCGTAAAAAACTGTGGAGAGAAGAAGCAGGTCAGAGAAGGGTCACTTGAAGACATTAGTCTCGTGTGGAAATCTGTAAATTGACTCCAGGCTTAGCACAAGGATTGGAGTTAAACAAATTTAAAAACAGGTCGTTACCAACAACATGCGTGTCTGTTCTACGTTGAAAAGAAGTTAATAAAGCGAGTGTACAGACCTGTTTGTACTGATTTTAACATTATTTCCATCCACCCTCGCACTGGAAGAGTGCACGTTACTCTTAATCTCTGGTGTAGCAAGGGGTAGAAGGTAAGCGTAAAGTAAAAAGACTCATAATATTATTCCAGAGTAAATAATAGGCAGTCCGAGATTAAGGAAGAAGTATAACCAAGTGCGTGCATGCAGCGGATGGATGTTGGCCTTGATTCAGGTTTCATTTTTTGAGAAGGAAAGAAAGAAAGGATGTTATCGTGTTGAAGTTTTTTATAAGCTCAACTGTGAACCCAGTTCTTGTCAACAGATGATGAGGTTGTTGGCCGGGCAGTTGTGCATGCATTCAAATTTTAAAAGACCAAGTTCATTATAAGCCACAAAAATCTGGAATAATGGTTAAATATACTCTTAATCTTTTCGGAGTTTGTTTTAATTTTCAATCTCCAATCTCAGCAGGAGTTTAGATTATGTCAAACTCTGGTTTTTAAATAGTTATGCAAAATAGAGGCCGTGATATAATGACCAATTATTTAAATTTGTGTAATGGTCTGGAGAAGAGTTTAATGCTGTCAATATACGACTCCAGACTGGCTGGTTCTTTCACTAAATGTTGACAAAGGTGCAACAAGTAACTTTGAGGAAGGGTTAGGGTTAGTCATGTGTAGGAAAAAGTAAATGAACGCATGGAAGGTTCTTCATTCCGGTTCTCATGAAAGGAGTCATTTATTTATGCGTTAGATCCGAACCGAGAAAACTACCTGCTCCAACCAGGAGCTGAATTTGCTACTGATTCATTTTCTTGGAAATTGATTAGTTGTCGGGATTGATACCGTTGTTTAAGGTGACATCAAGATTTACTAATTTTGACCATCACATCGTAGGTTTTTCTGTGCACAGTTCATATTTACTCGGAGTAAACATTACATTTCCACCCACAACCACCTTTATTTTACAGTTTATTAGAAGCACACACTTTTAAACGGGAATGATGGCAAAGGTGTATCCATTTGAGGGAAAAAGGGTTAGTCAAGAAGTAAATATCCAAGGCATTAGTTAGGTAAGGATGAGAAGGAGTCATGTTTGCCAAGTAGGTTTCCTTTATTGTGTTACTGTGACTAGGCGTACATGCATGAAATCATTAATTTCAAAATGAAGTGGATATATATTGTGGAAATATTAAAATCATTCATGGAATTAAATCATTAATGCTAATCCAATTTCTAACACATTATTAAGTATTTTGGAGCAGTTGGTAAAGCATGCCTTTGACAAGTCAAGATTTGTTGACAAACAAGTTCATGTGAGTCAAGTGAATGACATCAAGTGGCCAGCTGTGGTAGATGACGCTTTGGTTACGCAACTTGGTTGTTTTTCTGATTGTTTGACAAAAAACCTGGGCTCTCAAAGTTCAAGTAGAATATGGGCTGATTCTTTAGAAATGTCAAAAACCAATGGTATAATCACGCTTCATTTGTGTTATTGGAGTAAATCTGGTGGGCAGCTATATGATGCCGTGGTTTTGGGTGCAATAAAGTTTGCATGTGAATAAATTATTGCGGAAATGATTGTTGTACTTTTTTTTAATTTTGTGGGTAGGAAAAAAACGTTTTTTGAAAGTTTGGATAGATGCCAGAAGAACCATTCCAGCCTTTGACTTATTTACTGGTCAGTTTCTTTGGAAACAATGTCTGATTTTATAGCAAGAAGTCATAGGATTGTTGACATGTTCAAATGTTTGCACACAATAGAGTCCTTATTGAGGTCGCTTTCTTAGCAAAGATTAGTGCGTTGAAGACTTCGTTAAGATGGTTTTATTGGGGGTTTAGTCTCCAATTGGTCATGGTTTCTATCTGTTAAGATGTAGTTTTCATTTTATAATGAATACATTTCTTTCTTGGCACAAGTGACCACCAGACTGGGTGCCTGGAGTGACTCATGGATTGTAAAACAATTTGGCCTTTCTACAAGAAAACAACAATTATATCTGAGGGTTAGGTTTGTGTCCCCTGTCCGAAAATACTAAACTTTTCAATAAATCCAGCAGTATTTATTACCCCTAATCTACTCTGAATAACAACTGTTATGCCACGAAGTGATTACAAAAGAACCGACATTTCCAGCTACCCAAAATGTGTTAATATTAATACGAATAATTATGCCGTCCAGATTTCTTTTTTGGACTTTTGTTTAGATGTGATATGAGATTCTCATAATGAGAAGTGAAATGTCGTTGTGTATCAGTGTACAGAAATCCAGACAAACGCCAAGCTAATCTGGGCTCATTTGTTTCCCAGATTGCATTATTGTAATATTCAGCTTTCTTCAAATAATAGACAGGAGCACAATTTAATAGCCTGCTAGAGATTCACTTAACAAGGTTTTGAAGACAGGTTTTTAATGTTGCAGAACACATTTTTTTGGAAACACTATAAACATGAGGGAAGTGATGATTCTGTCAAATTGTAAAGTTCTTCTGTATCTCTATTCCCTCCTTCCTTAACAAAAAGTGTAACACTTGAGCTTAAACCTTGTAAGGATTGAGGAGTGAAAGTGGATCCAATCCACGGATTTTCTTTGTCATCATTAACTCAAGTCGAGGTTGTCTTTCCCCTTGAAAATCCAACACAAGGTTTCCAGTTTATTTATTTGTTGTGGAGAAAGATGAACAACATTGACCCTCCTGCCAACCTTTCGCCACGTTTAACTGCAAAATTCCCAAAATTCTTTCTACTACCAAAGTAATGAGCTTGTCATCTTGAAAAGTAGTTTGGTTTCGGTCGTAAAATAACTTTGAAATACAAGAAACTCATGTTTGAACAATGAAAATGAAGCGAATTATGTTGCCTATTTTTGAAAGAGATCCTCGTTTGTTTTCTTTTCCAAGATTTTAAATATGGTTTTATTTTATGTCCCACTTTCCTTTAAGCGTTTGCCACTTCAATTAATTAAAAATCTTTCCAAATGCGCTTCATGAGTCGGATGGTTAGGTCAAGT
>JAAXNX010002955.1:0-11905 GCA_036491905.1 Folsomia manolachei
TGGTTGGTTGGAATTTTTTGAACCTTTCGCTGTTCGTGTGAAGATATTTTCTTATTTTAATTACTTTCAGTTCCACGACTTTGCGTTTGGAGAGGACGACGTTGGTATTGAAGATGAACCTCTGGAACCAATGTCTCCAGAATTGAAAGCTTTGGCTCAAAGAACAGAAGGAAACGTTTTTAGTAAAAAGACGGACGAAGGCGGTCAACTGTGTGCTTCAGTGTTTGGCATAGATGATGATTCCTTCTCTAAAGATGATTCTCCAGAAATGCGACTTGAATTCCAACAACACAAACGAAACTATTACATCAGCAAGTTAGGGATTGAAGAAGTTAGCCCCAAGTTTTTGGAAAACTTTTGTAAGGAGTATATCCGAGCCATTCAATGGGTTCTTTTATACTATTACAAAGGTGTCAGCTCCTGGGGCTGGTTTTACCCTTACCATTATGCTCCGTTCTGCTCGGATTTACGAAAGTTTTCAAAGTTTTTGCTTGAGTTTGATAAGGGACAGCCCTTTCGTCCTTTTGAGCAACTATTAGCTGTTCTTCCGGCTCAAAGCAAAAAGCTGCTTCCAAGTTGTTATCAGGTCTGATTCTTGTTGTAATTTTTAACTTGCGCATTTTGTTTTGATCGGGATGATTCAGTTTAGTAATAAATCTTTGGCCTAATTTTCAGTGGTTAATGACAAACTCCAAGTCCCCAATTGTCGATTTTTATCCCGAAAAGTTTGAACAAGATCTGAACGGAAAGAAACAGGATTGGGAAGCCGTTGTTCTTATCCCATTTATCGATGAGTTCAAGCTTCTTGATGTTATGCTTAGTGAAGAATCTAATCTGAACGCTGAAGAAACACATAGGAACTCGAAGGGAACTATGATGCTATTCAGGTATAATTTATTTTGAATATTTATAGAGCATAAGTAATTTACATTCTCAAAGTGCTGAGTATCTTAATTGTATTCATGAAGTATAGTTACTCATCCAATGAAACTGGACCTATTCGTTCCGTGGGTGACATATTTCCCGTGTTGGAGTCCTCACATGTTAAAATTGATACAATGGATGAAGTCGCTTATAATCCGCTAACCCTACCGAAAGGGATTCATCCGAAAACAAAAAGAGACGCAATCTATCAAGGATTTCCTACGTTGAAGTCTAAACCTGTCAATGTACACGTGATAAATTACTCGCTATATTTCAATTTTTAATATTGGCTTGCAAATATTTTATCAGTGTTTTATTGACTAATATTTTCAGAGCATTGTTGAGAAAGCGGATATCAAAGTTTTTGAGTTCGTAACTAGAGAAGAGTCTATGATTCTGAGCTTGGAGGAAGTCCAGGATGACCCTGCTGACCCGATGGCACTATCCAGGAAGCTAATCGGACGGAATGTATGGGTTAATTGGCCACACTTGACATTTGCTTACGTAACTGGGGTTTTGACTCGCAAGGGCAAATATTACCAAGATCTTTCCGGAAAAATAATGAAAGGTTGTAAATTTTTTCACTTGAAAATATTCTGCAATACCACGTAGCTTGATTTATTTATTTTTATTCGTAGATAACGAGCTGGTTGAAAGTCGGGCAGAGAAAGAGTTTAGCACAATATCAAATAGGCTTGCTCATCGGCATTTAAAATGTAAGGGAATCAAACTCGGAAATATGAACGTTATTTTATACGCAAAGATGATGGAAGGTCGAAAAATTCGATGCAGTTCGAATGGAGAAGTGCAATTTGAAACACTCGTAAGTTTTGGATACATCCTTATATCAAACAAACAATCACGTGCAATTGATAAACGACTTATATTTTAATTTGGTATGTTTAGTGGTCGGTGTTGCAGCAGCCATTTGCACTCAAAACTTGCATGTATGAAGAAAACATTACTGAGATCTTCTACATGGATCGTCAGCTAGCCACGACATATACCGAACTTTTTAAGGCAGGAGATGACGTGTTTTACTTAGGTGACAAGTTATTTGGTGCTTTAGGAACAGTTGTAGGACACAATACGGACAAAAGATCTGTAGTTGTGGAATTCAAAGTAGCTTCCGGCAGCAACAATGAGGCTAACTTGAAAGGTTGTGTGGGACAAAATAATTTAAAAAGTCACGATTATTACTCTTCGTATGAGGCAGCTGGAAAGTGTCATATCAGCTCGTATGTCCTCTCAAGAATCACAGGAACGGTTTTTGTCTCTATTGAAAAAGAAACCAAAGCTAATAATACACTATTGTCAAAAAAAGCAGCCCTTGCTAGACGCGTTGCGAGTTTGTCTCCAACTGACGTAAGTAGCTCATCGGACGACTTTCCTGCTCTGGAAATGAGGAAAATAAATGTCGGACTGAATCTGAAATTTAACAAGAAAAATCTTGAAGTCAGAGGATACACTTCAAAGCGAGACGGTGCTTGGTATTACTCCGGAAAAGCAATTGAGCTTGTTAATGGTATTCTACATCATAATTATACATCACAAATTTATAAATCTGCCAAGATCGGACTAAACTTATTTGTTTATATTTGTTCTAGAATTCGTAATGCAGTTTTCTGAGTTAGTGAATTTTTTGAGTCGAGTTGAAAAGGGACGAGATAATTTTGATGCTGGCGAACTCTTTCCTGAGAAACCCCTGGATAGAATTGAAGAAATGGTGGAGTGGTTAGAAGAAAAAGGAGTCAGAGATTTGCCCAGAATTTCAACCAACACGAAATTGCTGGATGATGATGACATTGACTCTGTGTGGAAATATATTTTGAAGAATAAGCTCAATTCAAATCGCACTTCTACGAAAACATGGACTGTTGCACCAAACTTACTATTGAAGGTGTGAAACAATTCACAACCATTCGATATTTAAAAATTTACTGAAATTTTATTGTTGTCCTGACCTTGTTCTATTCTTATTAATTTAGCCTGGACTAGATCGAGGTTGTGTTCCACCCATTCCCAATTGTTCTTATAACATACTTGATCGAGTGGTATGCATCGATCGTGGAGCACCATTTCCGGTAGGTCGTCGTGGAACAATTGTAGGAATTCAAATTCCACAATCCTCCGAACCTGAACAAATTGAGGAATCCTTCAAGTCAACTGGAGCGGCTACCTTAATGACACTGATTGTCCTTTGCGACCCGGCCCCAGATGTTTTTGATAATCCTGTTGAATTTGGGTTAGCTACTACAACAGAAAAAATACAAGACCTGAGTGGAACGTTGGCTTCACTTCTTCGGATTTCCGGAAGTAACTCAAATGACCCTACGGCAAATATTTTGACAGCAGTCCTACCCAGCAGTTCCACTACAGCAGTGAAAAATAATGTCGTTCCATCAGACTTGAAACCTAAATTAATCAAGTTATATCCATATCAGCTGCTTAATGTTACTGAAGGTCCTGCTACTCTTCGAGAACATTACAGAAATTCTAGGCAGGTGCGAAACTTGCCAGGTTTCGCAATGAATGGACACGTCAAACCACTGATGCAAGAACGTCCATCAACTGATTTTAGTTTATCGATGTCCAAACCAGTGCGAATACTTCAAAGACCTGCTCAATCTGGACAATCTGTAGCTGACACTTTATCCAAGAAGGAATTCGTCCCGTACGACTCTAGACGAGTTCAAGTTTTAAAACCTAAAGAGGGTGTTAGCCAGCCGAAGAATGCTTCAGCCCAGTCCGAAAAAAATCAAAATAAATTTGTTGGTGATAATATCTACAATAAAAAAACCGGTTTGTGGCCATTACAACCTCCAGAATACTCCTCTTCTACCCGAACCACCCCCGGCAGATACCAACATTCCTCTTCAGCGAAAGCTAGCGTTCTAAAAAACAACTGCAAAGTGTCCCAGCCTAAGCAAATCCCAAATAACGATGTTGGAAATTTAAAACCGAAAAAAAGTTATATACGGACATCACCATCTACATTAACACTTAATTCACAAGATGGTCTATCACCGCCACTGAGCTGGGTATCTCCACCACAAAATTTCGAAAAACCACCACCGCCCCCATTAAATGCCGTTAGACCACCACCACCATCCCCACTTTGTTTTAATCCACCAGGTTCCCCGTACTTTAGTCTTGGGGAAACCGTTTCGCAACAACACATAGGGTATGTTCATATAGCCGTGTCACGTAACGCGTCAATACCTCATAATGCACGTCAAACCACGCCTTCAAACCACAATCCGACTCTTCTCCTCTCATCTAAACCTCTTGTGGTTGAACCACAACATACAAGGCACAAATTTTTAAAGAACAAAACTGGTAATTGCTAATTTAATACTAATTCGCTTTATACCAATGCGTTGGTGCCGTCTGGTCTCACCGTATCATATAGTGTATGATTAATTATTTATTACTGCAGGGTCTGCAGACAACGAATCGACGACATTAGGAGTTCAACCGCTACCAGAAGTTAATAAAAATGAACCGTACTTAAAATGATGCCTACCAACAATTCACCATCCGCCGAGGTGACCTCAACTCCTCTAGTAGTACCCCAAATACGAAATTTATGATGTGCAGTCAATATTGAAACAATTTGTAATTCTTGTTTGACAAATCAGTCTGACTCTTTGGAAATGACTTCATCACATACTTCATTATATTAGTCTATTGTTCATTTATCTAAAATAAAAATTAAGAACTTCAAGTTTCGCCCAACAAAACTCGGGTTGGTTAGGTAGGTTGGCGTATGGGACGGATTAATGCTGATTAATTAGATAATCGATGGGTTTGAAAATAGAAACCAGAAGTTATATTCAATTTTTAGTTCGAACCAGAGGCAAAGTGCTTATGTTCCCGTTGAGGCCGTCTGTCCGTCCGTCCGCTCATTCCTAGCCGTTTTACAACAGTTATATCCAAATTTTTACCACACGTAAAACACGTCAAATTAGGAGCTAAGTTCGAAAATGGGCAATATCAGTTGGAAAACAAAAATTTTGTAGTAGTGGTCCAATTTTCATTTAAGGGTTGGTCGGAAGGCCCATTAATCGCCATGGGAACGCGCGCATTAAAACGTAAATTCCCGACCACCCCCACTGAATTCTTTAAAAAAACTACCCGTTGAGCCCTGCGGAAGACTACGTTGCACGGAATGCATGTGGGTCCTTACTTTTACCATCAATGGTTCGTGAGTTATTAGACTGAATGTACAAATTTCACTGCTTTAACCGAAAGTTCAAATCATTCCAGATCCTGGTACTTGGATTCACATTCTTGATCAAGAAACAAGGTGTAAAATCCTGCAAGCATCTTTAAGCAACAAATACCTCCAAGAATGCAGTTCTGATCCAATTAATGGCCATAAATTCTCCACCAAATATTTTACTGGAATCAAACGGAACGGCGAATCTTATACCCGCGACTGGCTGAAATTCAGCAAAACGACGAACAGCGCTTATTGTTTGCCGTGCTGTTTATTTGCTACAAAAACTGGGACTGGTTCGGCTTGGACAAACTACGGAGCAGCAAATACCGGATTTCAAGACTTCAAACATTGTTTAAGAGGAATCACCATCCACGAAAGTGTTGCTCATTTTGAGAGCGTTCGGGCCTGGAAATGCTTCATTAAAAATGTGGCAGATCGTTCATCATTACACTCATCAACAAGAGCTGCATATGATGAGAACATTGGATATTGGCGGCTCGTTTTTCGTGGAATACTTGATGGTGTGATGTTCCTAAAAACAGCATTGCCTTTCAAGGTTCCAGCCATGATATTAATGACCCAAATTGCGGAATATTCTTGAACCTAATTAAACTGATCGGAAAATACTACCCTCCACTAGCTAAGCACGTTGAACATCTCAAGAAAAACAGTCCTAGCTATTTACAGTAAGTCCGAAGTCTCAGAACGAGTTCATCATTCTTTGTGGAGGACAAATCAGGAGAAGAATTATACAAACAGTTCAGAAAAGAAAATATTTTTCCATTATGTTTGACAGCACACCGGATACTTCTCGTCAGGATCAGTTTTCCCAAATCATTTGTTCCGTAGAGTGCACCATAAGCGGATGCCGAACACTTCATTGATTTCATTGCCACGGACCAAAAAACCAGATTAGATCTATCGAGGTCTCAAATCTAGAGGATTGCAGAGGCCAAGGGTATGATAACGGAGCTAACATGGCCGGCATATATCGTGGAGTGCAGGCGAGAATCTTGGAAAAAAACCGCGGAGCGATATTTTTGCCATGTGCGGCTCACAGCTTGAACCTCGTTGGAGTCAAAAGTTCCAGCTGCCAGGCTGATTTTGGGCTAGATTCAGAATATCTACACATTTTTTGCAGGTTCTACTTCGATATGGAACCTATTAAAATCAAAGCTAAAGATTACTCTCAAATGCCAAAGTCAGACACGCTGGTCATCTAAATCAGCAGTTTCCGCTTTAATTGATCAGTATCCCGAAATTATTGAAGCTTTAACGGAAATTACATTGTCGGATAGTATCAAGCCAGATGTTTCAGCCTCGGCATTGAGCAGAACGAGGGATATGATGAACTTCAAATTTTTATTCGGAGTGGCAATTTGGAACCAGGTTTTTTTCTATTAAATCTGTGTAATATTAAACTTCAAGACAAAGAAACAGACGTAAGTGTGGCAGAACTGAAGCTTCACGTGCTTGCAACTTGGCTTACAAAGTTCAAAATTGACGGATTTCACTCATCCGAACATTGGCGAAAAAAATAGCAACGGATCTCGGAATTGAAGTAACAAATGGTTTTGAAGACATTCGGCGTGGACGAGGAAGAAATAAAAGGTACATGGATCCGGAGGAACATGCAGCTCTTCAGAACCAAACCAATATTGAGCGTAGAATTTTTTGACAGATTGGTTGATAAGTTGATTGATGAAATGACTGACCGATTTAATTCTATTCGCGTCTGCTCGGAATCTTTTGGTTTTCTGTGGGGAAGGCGGTTAAAGGACAATAAAAGAAAAGAAAAAAAAATATGTCAAGGATTTATGTCTAAAATATCCGTCCGACTTTGCTGCAGTTTCTTGCCCGAAATGGGACAGGCAGTCTCCTCCAAATTGTAACATTGGGATATTTTTAGCAAGGTTTGGCCTGGGATTTTAATATGGAATGATGTTACCAAATAGTTTGATGAGTCGTGGCTTGAAATTGTTTCCTCCACCCATTTCTGCCCGAGAGGAAGAAAAGCGTTAAAACCGCGGATGTTTGTAAGGGGAAATTGTCCCTATGGCTGGTGTAGGGACATGCTCTAGGGACGACGGTCCCTGGCACCACTAATTCTCCACAACAAAAATTAAAACCCACAGGAGAGAAAAAAACTCCTCCGTTGAAACAGGAGAAAAAATTAAATTAGCACTCCTAACATCACTTCACCGTCCAGTCATAGAATAGAAATTTTGAATTCGGCTGTTGTTTTTTGCAGAAAGGTTGGCCTCTACCAGTTCGAAGTGGTCCTGAACCAGGAGACACTAAAGGGAGGCCATGTTAACGATAAAGTATTTGTTCACTTCGTGCGGATAAGGCTTATATATTATGCAAATCAAGGATTTCTCAGTCAAAGTTCATTTTGTTCTGTGACTCACGGATTTATTGTTGTTATTCCCTAAAATCCCTTAAGCTAGTCTTTGTTCCTTCCTCTACCCCTTCTCAAACCTCTCTGCTCTCCTCTTTTCTTGGGCCGAAGTTATACTGGTCCCAGATCAAAATAACTTCGTCCCAAAAACCCGGGTATGGGGAGAAGAAGCATGCATACAATGTATGCATACCTCTCCCTCCGACACACCCACAATTAAAATAAAGGTCCAGTCCCTTCGGACCTTAGTTTCATTGTAAATTCAATGTCGGGAGAATACGGGTAACTCAGATTGCATCTGAGAGCAGATAAGGGATGAAATTGAGAGCGGGGTTGTAATACTAAACCTATAATGACATTCGTGGTTTCGTTCCTTAATTAAAAATAAAAAAGTTTCGTATCTAATTTCTACCTTAAAAATAGTTTTAAGTTTTTGAAATTTTCAATTTTTGCAAGGATTGTCAACTCTTGTCAATAATTTACCTGCTCCACACTTTCCGAAAGAGAACGTACACATTTCAAACATGATCGTTGAGTCTTTGTCACACTCCCTTAAACAACTGGAAATAAAATTGACGAGTTAAAAATTATCTGGACCTATTTATTTAAATTATCTAGATTTGTAAAGAAGTGAAAGGAATTGAGTCTGATCAGCTGCTCATCAAAATAAAAGCACTTGCTCCAAGATTTTCTCAGCCGTCTTTCCGAGGGTTTTTACAATTAAATTAACTGATTGAATTCTTATAGTTGTGTGATAATCGACTGTATTTAAGGTAAATATCAAATAATTTCCAATCACTGAGGTAAGTACTAAGTTAAACGTTTAGCATTATTGTAAATAATTATTGGACACAACCCCATCTCATTAATATATACTTAAGGATATATATTGGTTTTTTTTTTTGCAGAAAAATGCCGATGGATACAGATGATAGTAGCCACTTAGTGGCGCTGTTAGCCAAATGTCAAAATTCATTGGACTTCCAAACTGAAAAATAAATAAATTTCTTTGCCTTTTTTTCTTGACATTGCTTGAGTTTTCTGGTCACAAAGGTCTTGTGCCGTTAAGAAAACCCTTGCTTTCCATCTATGATAGTAGCCACTTATTGGCGCTGTTAGCCAAACCTAAAAATTCATTGGACTTTGAAACTGGAAAATAAAAAAATTTCTTCGCCTTGTTTTCTTGATATTGCTTGGGGTTTCTGGTCACAAAGGTCTTGTGCCGGAGGGCCGTTAAGAAAACTCTTGTTTTCCATCCACGATAGCCACTTAGTGGCGCTGTTACCCAAACGTCAAAATTCATTGGACTTCGAAACTGGAAAATAAATAAATTCCTTCGCTTTTTTTTCTTGACATTGCTTGGGGTTTCTGGTCACAAAGGTCTTGTGCCGGAAGGCCGTTAAGAAAACCTTTGTTATTCATCCATGACAGTAGCCACTTAGTGGCGCTGTTAACCAAACCTAAAAATTCATTAGACTTCCAAACTGGAAAATAAATAAAATTTCTTCGCCTTTTTTTCTTGACATTGCTTGAGTTTTCTGGTCACAAAGGGCTTTTACTTTTGAGGACAGATGCTGTGTAGGCAACTATGCAGCTCATCATGTTGGGAGCAACGCCGGGAGAAACAAGGCCAAATTCTTGGGCAGCTTCGTTCACCGTCTCGGCAAAGAAAATGCCCTCCACGTCCTTTAAACGGTAGTATTCGTCTATCAGAGTTGGTTCACATAAAACTATGACGGCTTTTCCGAAAAGGTTGTACTGGAATATGGGGCCACATTCGGCATGACCTTCAGTAATGAAACCGATAGAATCGCGGTACAGTGAAAAGGCATGGCCGATGATGGGCATGGCCGATGATGGGCATGGCCGATGATGGGCATGGCCGATGATTGGCATGGCCGATGATGGGCATGGCCGATGATGGGCATGGCCGATGATGGGCATGGCCGATGATGGGAGCCAGATAGGATTGGGGGCCTCTTTCCGTGATTTGGATTCCTAAGGAGCAATTGACCCAACCACAAGTGGATGATTAGAAGTGATAGAGAAGTAAGTAGTAGAATTGTTGGAATTGACCTGAAAAATTATTTGTTATTCTCTATGTATTCAGTTATTGAATATTTCCTTATTAATACCATGTTGTTGAAATGAACGTGAGTTGAGAACGAATGGACGTAAGCCAAAGTTTTTCCATTTTGAAGAATTTGTTGTCGTGTGATGATTGGCGTGTTTGATCAAATTGTAAAAGACTCGTACAGCCGAATGCTGGCCAACGGTTGCTAATCATGCCGTTTTATATGCTTAAAATGACTCAGTCCTCACGCCAGGACTATTTATCCAATAATTTGGGAATTGTACGTATTCAACCATTTCGATGAAATTGCGGAAACACAGTTATGTTAATGAAAATGTCATAAAAAATGGCGTGATCCCTTATCTAGCATACGAGCATACTCGTACGTGTAAATGCATTCATTATGCGAATCATTGACTGACATTTATTATTTGTTGAAGTGGTTATCATGTGTAAAACGGAAGTTTCAGTGTGAAGTTTATCAGTTAAACAGTAGTGTCCATGTCGAATTGACGTATTGAGTGTGATGGTATAAAACCAACTGACGCAATTAAAAATTGAGTTTCTTTAACAGCTTTATTTCCGTCGGGTACTGTATTTTAAGCAATATTTATTTAATAACGACAGATATTTGATGAACAACACATTAATTTAAAAAAGTTAAATTAAAAGAAACATTTCATAAATTTAAAAATTTAAAATTTAAAAATAAAAACCTCCAGTGCAGCCTCAGATAGCCCGAGCCAGTGTATACTACCCCCGCACCCCATTCAACTTATCCAACTTCTAACGGACGAGTTTAACAAATTTTCTCAAATCAGTGGCAGTTGCCATCACTAAAATATTTTCATTCTTACTCCGATTTTCTTCAAATTCAGAATTAAGCTTTCACTAAATATGTATTACATGCATGCAAAATTTGGGGTCGATCGGGCCACTTTTCAAAAATCAAGAATTAGCGACATACTTCGAAGCGTGACAAAATTTTTGCAAAAACGATTCGTCCCGACATATCTAGGATTCAATCATATTTCAAGACAGGAAATTGCAAGTAGACACACCTCCGCCTTTGCCCGAAAGCTTTACGGATTACCTCCATCAAATATCTGCTTAGTCGCTGATGCAANATTCGTCCCGACATATCTAGGATTCAATCATATTTCAAGACAGGAAATTGCAAGTAGACACACCTCCGCCTTTGCCCGAAAGCTTTACGGATTACCTCCATCAAATATCTGCTTAGTCGCTGATGCAATCTTCCGGTCCAGAAATCTTCAGATCACACGGAGCAGCGCAAGATGTATTCCAATCACAAACATTATCACTTATGCAAGCCCATGGTAGTCAGTACCGATACATCGTACTTCCTCGCCGTTGAAGGCCCCTTTTATGCAGACAATAACAATAATGACGGCAAAATTCTCAAGTCCATGCTCTTTGCGTCATCTCCGTTTGCTTCATTTTTGGATCCCGATGATATTCTATTACTTGACCGAGGTTTTCGGGACTCTCTTTCCACAGTTGAAGACCTTGGTTTGAAACATTTAATGCCAAACTTATTGAAGAAGAAGAAGAAACAGTTCACAACTGAAGAAGGTAATGAATCCCGGAAATGTACCAAGATCAGATGGCAAGTAGAAGCGGCTCATGGTAAAGTGAAAGCAAAGTTCCCAATATTTCATTCCGTTTGTCCTGACCCGTACTTTGACTTGATTGGAGTCTGGTACCAAATAAGTTGTGCAATTTTTAACAAGTTTTTTCCCCCGGATCAAAATGTTTTTGGAGATGAAGATCAACTAGCAGAGAAAATTTTACAGCAAATGGATAAGGAAAACACATTGCAAAAAGAGATTGAAGACAAAGGGTTGGGTAAGAAAAGGACGATTTGGAAAGAAATGAACGGGCGAGAAATTCCTGATTTTCCAGAATTGAGTACGGATGATTTAAAGCAGTTGACCCTAGGCACCTACCAGTTACGAATGGCACAACACTATACTGCTCAGCATTTAATGGAAGATGCTTGCTTCAAAATGATGGTTTGTGAATTTTAATCTTATCATTACCATCTCCGGTTTTACTTAGAATCCACACCTCTTGAAATTTATGTAACTGTGTGTACCAGTTAACGAACTTGATTTTAAAGCCTTCAGGTAATTGATCTTCACATGAAATCTTCTGATTCCTGTTGAAGAACCATCTTATAGAGCAGGAAGGCTGGACATAAATATCCCATTGGATCGAAAACTTTTTGGACTGAAGACAGAACTCTTGGTGATATTTT
>JAAXNX010002956.1:0-11902 GCA_036491905.1 Folsomia manolachei
TTCGGAGAAAGTGATTTCGTATAGTAATACAAATTTGTATTTATTGTTATCATCGCTTTTGTAAGTATAGACTTCCGGTTCTCCTGGAGCACTAATTAATTTATACGATTCACACACTTTGGATCTACTCCCCGATAGGGTACAAACACGGATAGAAAGGTTATTCTCGTCAGTAGCATCCAGATAAAATTGTACTTTATATTGTCCTTTCCACAACCACTTCAAACTATCACTTTGAACCTTGTCCCTTACTATTTTATCTTTCCGCTCCTCATCTATTTTGGAACTTTCACTAGTTTTATAGTTTGTCTTGGATGCTGGACCCGGTTTTCTAATATTTGTTATGTCACCTAATCTATTTCTTTTGCTGCCTATTTTGAGTGGGTGTGACTGACCCTTATCCATTGTAATAACTGACAAAAAGCTACCTTCTACATTGGTTCGTACGTCACTAACCTACCTAATATAATGAGAACCACAACGTATCGTAATTTCGACTCCCTCTCAGTCCGGGGAACCTTGATATTACACTTACCTTCATTCCGATGAGGGCCGTTGTCCCATTCAACCATGTTGATCATATTTGCATGCTGGGATGAGTCAGCGATGGACTCTCGACTTGAATTTAATTTACTTCCTCGACCCCGGCTTGACGACGATTTGGCCCCTTCTACGTCAATGCTCTCTCGAGAACCTTCCAAGTTTTCGGCTCGGCTTCCTGAATTCTTTCCACTGCTACTGTGAAGTCAAAGAAGGAAAAATATGTCAACTATTATAACAACAGCAATGTATGAAAAGTATAGCTTTCATTTCCGTGTCTTCTATTATTTCATGAGATCATATTATTTTAGTTCCATTTCATTTTATGAATTTGTCAATAAAATTCTGGAAAGAACATTCCAGTCAAAACATTCATTATTCTGGAATTCTCGAACAGAACGCAGTAAAAGTTGTCTATGCAATACTCGGGTTCCTGAATAATTCTTCAGTGGAGATGAATATCTTCTATTTTCACCTTTCTGGATAAAATCCAAACAGTTTTCCAATGCATTACATTCAAAACTTGTATTTCTCACACTCAGCCAAATTGGGTTATAATTTGTTTGTTAAATCACATCCAATATCAAAATTGATGGGATCATGGACTTGAATCAAATCAGAGTTTTCGCAACTTGTACTTTCCAATTTGGTTTTTCAATGCCTAGTTGGAATATTGTCAATTCAATTTAGCATGCAATAAATTACGCAAGTCTACTTCCAACTACATCTTGGTTGAACGTAAATTAATAAATTGCAAAGTGTCTTGCTCCGCGTGCCTAAACGTAAAGATCAGAATCAGGAAGACAAAAGTTTGTTTTGCTGGCTGAAGTGTACCTTCTAAAGCCTAGCTAAGATTTTAGTCCAACTTTTTAAGCTGGAATCATTCAAGTCATGTAGTAGATCTTCTAATCTTTATAAATCCTAATCCTTAAGTAAATCTGACATCGCATAATGTCAGTAAGAACGAGGCAAAGCATACCAAAACCAAATCAAACACGAGATCTCCAAATATACGCCTACCATACCCTGAGTGGAAGCCTAAAGATTTTCGTCCAAGTATTCGCTTCATTTTACTCAGTAAAAGAAATCCCGTAAATTATGGGCGTTTCAGCATTGGAATAATAATCCAATCTCATCTATGGATCTATATCTTTTTTACAAAAAGTAAACAAAGAATAAATTAAATTCACTCGTAGCACTTAACACTTGGCAAGCCACACACTGAACACTAAATAAAAGAACTTAAAAACTGGTGCTGTTATATTAGTTAACAATTTCGGCAGGAAACCAAATATTTTACAAAGGGAAAAGAACCTCCACGTGAATGTGCACTATGGACAAAGTTAAGCAGACGCTAAACGGAGTTAGACTAGATTAACATACTAGCTGATTATTATAAGGCAGTACAGGATTTAAATTACAGAACTGTAAATTTTAATGTGATTGAACTATTTAGGTATGAAGGATTTTTTGAATTGAACAGAATTTGGTATCTAAATCTGTGATCACAGGCAGATTACTCTGAGGTATCAATACATTTAGAGTTACTTAGTTTGTCAATGGTATAAGCAAAACTCATTCAACTAATTGAATGCCTCCTTTGGGCAAATGCAAACAAAGCATGTGATGGTATGGCATTAGTTTTATGATTATTGCTGTGATCAACATATTACTCACAAGCTTTAACTTGTGTTCTTTGTAAATTGTAATTCAATTATCCCCGTAACGGGAATATTCATTTGTTTTATGCCCTAAGAGTGTGCAATTGACACGAATTTATTGGATTTGTAATTGCTTGTTGCATGTGTAATGGTCACATATCACAATTCGCATCACATTCCAGTACATGTGCATAAGTTAACTTTTAACTTCAAATCTATGGCAAATCAAGCCGGAAAAATTACCAATGTCCAACAATTGTTATCTCATCTGTTATTTTGCTGGCACGCACCTTCACAATCTGATGTACCATACGGACTTTTTTGGATAGATAAATTAGCCAAACTCTACTGCATACCTCATCTGTATCTGTTTGGTACTGGCTTATTTATAGCTAAGTGTCAGCGTCTGCTTATCTATCGATTTATGAGAAGAGGAATTATATGAGTGTATAGTTGAGTCCATAAATTCAAGGTATAGACCAACAATAAGAACAAATACAAACAATATTTTATGGTTTCATTTGCCGGTATCCTCCTGCCAATCTTTTTCAAAAGCATTGTTAGTGAGGCGCTTTCTTATTGTTAGATGACCGAGACTAAGCCAACCTTCATCGAAGCGGTGCGTATTGTATAAGTTCGCTCACGCAGAATTTGTGACAATACAATCTTCCAACCTTATAAGAAATTACAATTTAAATTGCTAACCTCAACCCAACACAACTGTCTACATGTTATACGTAAACATACACAAACCAAAGTCAACTAAACTACAATTCCAAGCCAAAATTGGGAAACTAAGCATTGAAAGCAATGTAGTGAAAGTACTTTTGTTTTGTTCAGTTACGCATCCCCCACGGACCACGACACTGACAACCACAGGACAACCATGACGAAGGCAAAGTCTAAACCGAAACCGACGACGGATGTTGAGAACAATTCCCAACCCAATTTATACACCCAAGCTCTTGTGGTCTCTATCCAGTCAGCCTGCTTTCCCAGCTTTGTCACCATTATGCAATTTGATGTGGGATTGTATACAGCTTCTCAAGAAACAGTGGCTTCCTGTCATTCGTCGTATTTATTTCAGGTCCACAGGGTCCATCACAGACCAAATCACCACGGACAAATAGTATCACATCGAAAAGAAAGCCGAGTTGAACTTGGTGATAGGTATCATCTATATCTACAACTATCTGGCAGTAAATGTCTTAAAGGGCATTGAAACAGAGAGAAATCAGCAGAAATTTGATCTACGAGAGGAAAAAATGAGGGGAAAGAAAGAAGGGGAGAAAACTAAAAGAGTGATTTAGTTTGCTTTATACGAAAAAAGAGAGAACCGCAATTGTTCCTAATTTATGTGTAAAGTGCACTTTTATCCCAGCACCAAGTTTTTTTAATAAATTGAGATTTGATTTATTTTACGAGTTACATCCTGAATTTAATAAAACTACCAAATAATCCCGTTGGTAGAATTCCATTTAGTAAATACTGAATGGAATGTTCAATGTGGTACTACATGACGTTAAAAGTGGACGAAAATTTCACAAACTTTTCCATCTCTATCGAGAAATTTCTTGATTAAAAACTTGTCCACAAAGACGAAAGGACAAAGTTTTAGGTTTATGAATAAATTACTGGGAAAAGAAAGAAAAAGACTTCGTCTGTCGGTGACAACAACGAGAGAATTGACTGACATTCACATTCTTGCCTGGGGTACATTTTAAGTTACAGGAGAAAGTCTGCATATACGTACACTTATCTAGTTGGCTGTGTTTGTTAAAACTACGCATTCATAATATCTCAGGTTTTCTCATTTCCTTCCAGCCGAGAGTGAGAATAGGAATTCGATACTATCAATTTGACAATGGTCCAATGCAACTCGACAACCCATTCATAGCCCTCCATATTTTCGTAAAATAAAGTTTATTTCCGAAATTAACAACGGGAAAACCTAACCACAAACTTTGTAAATTGTATCTAATCAAACCCAAACAATTGCAAGTTGTCGTCTTTCCAACTTTCACCGAAATGAAAATAATGAATACAACGAACAAGACAAAAAATGATGTCCTCTCACGCCACTCTCTTCAGAAACATATTTTGGATAACTTACTTGATACTTTCTCGACTTGAGGATTTCTTGGCCGTGTCCGTATACTGTCCGTTGGGCAATGCTCTCTTGACCAGACCTTTGCTCAGCACATTTTCCTCATCCCCAATGGACGAGTCTCCCGTGGCACTGAGATGACTGGATGTGGAATTGACTCCAACCACGGTGACGTTGTTACCATCAACGGTACGAAGTGGAGAACGTTCTGCTGATGCGTCTCCCCCACCTCCGCCACTACCACCGGCTGTCCTATGAAGAGCTGACTGAGAACTGCTCAGTTCGGATGCGGATGTCACATATATTGGGCTCCCAGTTGCCTCAATCGCCGCCTCTATCAGACCGTTCAACTCCGATGTGTCTCCGGATGGGACTTCGCTCAGCTGGAAGATATCACAGAAAAAGAGACATTATTACATGAGGTGGAGAAACAAGAACTGCATTTACATACTCCTAAACATAATCATGTCCCAATTCATCCACCTTCTTGGGAATACCAAATATTTGATGTGGTTTGGTCTAGGAAAGAAAGCAGAAAAGTGAAATGAGCTTCTGCGCTTCTGAGCTTCTGTTTTCTCCTTCTTCTACTTTCTTTACTCGGAACGTGTCAAAGAAGCTGTTCCTGTAAGGTTGAGCTTATTTGAGCAACTGTGGCTTCATTGCAGAATTATACTGGAGAGACAGAGTATTTAGATATTTGTCGCATTCATGCTATTCTTAGACTACGCCATTTGTATGGGTGAGAATGCCAAACGAATATTTACTGCCGGAATAATAAATCAAACTCATAGTACGGGGAGTCTAGCCAGACAAAAGTTTTTCTGCAATGCTTTGTAGATGACTACTTCAAAGTTTCTAGTCGAAACCTCAGTTTCCAATTAAAATTAACTTCAAATAAAAATTAATGAAGCACAAACCCACCTCATTCATGTGGGAAGGAGAAGAGAAAGCAATTAAACTAGCTGATAAGTACAAACTATGCACAAACTGTTTGCGTAAAATTTTAAGAACTGCACGGAACCGGCTTTGAAGTGAACATAAGTGATTTAATCCGAAGATAAATGGCGTGAAACAAAGTCCTCGATTCAGGGTAGAAGAACGTGTGGTCAACTTTACGAATACAATTTGTAAGGTGCACTTGCAATGAAGTCCAGCAACTGATTGTGGCTCAGAAGTTCATGGTCCAGTTAATCCTTTCACTCTCATCAAAAGGATGTCATTCCAGCTCTATTATGGATTCCGAACTACCACATTGTCCATACCTTGCTGTATTCTATCCATTTATATAATCCACTCTGTTTTGCTAGTACTACATAAATCCGGCAGCATTCCTTTGTGCAGATAGTTGTTGGTTAAGTTAATAGGTTTAGTTATTAGATTAGAAGTAGTAATAATGTTCATCATCTAGCATTTAGTTCCACCCTAAATAGTACGAGTAGCACTAAACTTTGTTATGCTGCTGATGATGGCTATGGTGGACTTCCTTCCTGCCTTCCCATTTTCATCGGAATAAAAGCAAACATTTCCGGTTTTGTCTGATATCAAATGTGATCGAATGATTGTGCCATGAATGATGGAATTCAGTTTCCACAAATTTCACCTCCTGGAAGTCGCACATATCGTATTATATTTGTTATTTCCCTGTTTTCTCGTAAAACCATTCCAACTCCTTTTTTGGCAATTGTTTAATGTGGTATGCCATATGCAGTAACATTTTGGAAATATTTATGATTGTACTCTGATTAAGTCAGAATTAGGCTGAGTAGTAGTAATCTCACCATCATTCATTATAGATAATGCCCATACGCTAGTTAACTATACCATTTGTATTGTATGTAAGTTTATCTTTGGGAAAAGCACTATTATCGTTTCGTCAACACATAAAAAATTGCAAACTTCTGTCTGCCAATTGGAATAGTATTCGTAAAAAATAATAGGAATGGGTGAACTGGTGTCAACGACAAAAAAATGAATTCGTAAACTTATCCACCCATCTGTGTATATTATTGACTGACCCAATTCCATCGCCATTCATTTGCTAAGCCCTATTTCTACGGGTTTGTCATCCAATTCAGACCAGAGATAAAGTAATTGCTATCCCTATCCCATGGAGCATTAAGATGGGGGTGGTTCTCGGCAGGGGAATTTATTGGGTATTATTGGCTTGGGCTTGAACCCGATGAAATGAAATCGTCTTAAATTCTTTCCGGCTATAAACATGAGACACAAAACCTTCTGGAAATAGAACGGGATATTTAATCCTCAAACTTGGAGTCTGAATCCTCGGTGTATTCTACTATATTGCGGAGCGTATCGGGCGGATTTCTCGGTGACGTGAAAAAAGTCTTGGAAAATTCCGACACATACTTGAAAACACATGGAAGTAGTTAAGTTAATAAGGCACCATAACCATACCACCAAGGTTGGCCGCGTCCAAGAAGAAAGTTCACAAAACCACGCGGATGAAACTCAACCAAACATTAAGAAAAAGGGTTGTTGCGGTTTAAGCATCTCTGGAGTACATGTGGCACGTCAGAGATAAATCGGTGTATTTTTTTGTCAGACGTGAAACGGAATGCGAGTCGACAGAAAGGAACTAACAAAAATACCGACGGAATTATTTTGAAGGAACGCTATTGAATGTGGCGTTATCATCATGGGTGGGACATATTTTACACGGAATTAGTGCCCCACATTGGTAGTAGCATAAAGAGGTAGTTAAGAATGACAATGGTGTTTCCTTGTTGGGGAAATAATGAGATTGTATATGTTCACGAAATAAAAGTAAGCTACATCCAAGTAACGAATTTTAAAACAATTCAATATTTCAAACGAGGAATGCAATAATTAATACCACCTTGTAGAATATTTTCAATAATAATTTAGATCAGACCGTTAATCAGTGCTCAGTGAATGCGGCACAAAGATAATACAATTTATACATACACCCATTTTAATTAAGCTGCTACTCCTTAATTAGAAATGAAACTTGCAAAAAACTAATTAGTTCCTGAACAAGAATCTCATTTTTTCAAATGCATTTTTTACGTGAAGTACTGAACAATAACAATGTACTATTGAAGCTTTCACCACGACATTTTTGAAGTGAGATGGGTACTGCATAAGTTACAAAGTGTAATGCTCAATTTTGTAGCTTTGGTCTAAAAATTAACTACACACCCACCATCCAACCATCAACTAGACCACATCACACTGAAGCACATCTTTTATTGTTAACTACAAAAAGAAGATTGTAATTTTACACATAAAAAGAAGCGAGACGGAGACCACCAAGGAATCTCATCTCATTTGGCCATATTGTTGTATTGTATTGTTGGACAATAAATTGTCCTAGTAAACTAAAGGAGGAGGTATAGTAAAAATCAGACTGGGTTTTTACAAATGATAGTCATAATTCAGTCAGAGAGCTTCTACCTGCTTTGTAATAATCATAGATGGATGGTTGGTTTTTAATGATGGTTCGCTGAGCATTCAAAAAATCAAGCAACCATAACCAAACCAAGGAGAAGATATCATCAGAATTATTACTGGGATTTTTCACAATATGAACAATCGTGAATGGAAGTGGTAAAAATAAAGGAAATAAAAATTTGTTTACCTGATGAGAAAGTTTGGTCATATCCACGGGCTTGATGCGTTTAAGAGCAGATAACTTTTCCAGGCGCTCTCGGGCTTGTTGCTCCACCGCAATGACAAATGCATCCTGAACATTACTCTGTGAGGCCAGGTCTAAGGCTGTAAGGTAAAAAACAAATGCCAAATTATTAATCAGACTTAAATTTAGAAGACTGTTTTAGAGTTAATTGAAAATTGTCGTAAAATATTTATCTGGTTAGGTTAGGTTAAGGTATATATTACGCACAATCTGTAAAATTGTCCACAATAAATATAAACCAGTCGGTTAAACATATAAATTTCCGATCCGAACAAACTCATGGTAGTTGTGTTTTCAAAAATGAGCTTCTTTTCCAAGCCTCCTAAAATTTGTAGACACAATTTGCGTCAACATTTAGTACCATTGACACCCCGATGTGTAATTCGTGTCATTAAATAACAAATATGAAAAACCTGTTTAATTTATTGATGATAAAGATATTTGATTAGATAAGAAAATCGGTGTCTATATTTTCCAATATGCCAAAGATAATGCAGAGAGTGATGAATTCGAATGCTTCTAAAGTTCCTCAGATGTGCCGTGTAGTCTTAAAAAACATCGTTACAGGACACATATACACAAGCCAAGATAATTTAATGTATTAACAGCTTTCAACATAATCTCGTCGGCAATCAATACTTTACTATTTATTTGGTTAGGAAAAAGCCAGATTCGCATTTACCCTTCGTTTTTTGTCTCACTCATGCAATGCATTACCTTCAACGTGTAAATGATCAGATACAGGAGAGCCGAAACAGATGGTGGACACAAATCATACCTATCGAATAATTTGCTTTATACTGCGCCAAGTCAAAGCCAGACTTAAATTGAATTTTGCTTAGTTTATGCACACGGCAGGGTCATTGTCCATCCTCTACACCGAACTGACGCTGACAAGACATTATTGCACCTGTACAAGTAGAAGAGCTGACTGACATGACACTGAATTGATTGAAAAGACAATGCAATTGACCAGGCAGGATAGGAGAATGGATGACACGGTAATTTCTAAGTTTGCAATATATGGAACGGTTCACTACACACATATTGGTTTGGTGATGATCAAAACTCTAAA
This sequence comes from Folsomia manolachei, assembly GCA_036491905.1. Lineage (NCBI taxonomy): Eukaryota > Metazoa > Arthropoda > Collembola > Entomobryomorpha > Isotomidae > Folsomia > Folsomia manolachei. Next base: position 9,060 of record JAAXNX010002956.1, read on the forward strand.
ATACTTCTTACAATAACAACCCTAGGCCATGAATACAATTGCAACACCACAAAATGTCCGCCAATTTACGATGCACCATCAACCATCACAATTTTGAACAAAAGAAACCTTTCTTTATTCGTGTATTCACCTATCCTTGGTACGCAGCACGCAATAAGAAATACAGATACGGCGAACATAATAAGCTAAAGCTAAACTCAATCATGTTGCAATTTTGAGGATAACATCAACATGAACGGAGTACAGATTAAAATTTCAGATTCTGGTCGGATGACTTTTTCAGATGAAACATTAAGCTGCTAAAACCTGATTTTCATTTTGTAGAACAAGGTAAAGGATGAATTCATTCACGTGTTAATCATTTCTGACAAAAATGATTGTGTTATTGGAAAGAAGGAGGGAAGTAAAGAAAGGTAATCTTTAACAAGCGCTAGTAGTACATAAATCCCAAACATTGTTTTGTTAATTCATACTTGAAAATGTTATTCAAAACCAGCAGGCCAACGGTAAATAACAATGAGTTATTTTGTCTGACACAGAAAGACAGTTATCGCAAAATTCACTCCGAAAACAGCACACCCATAGAATGTCAACCACTGACCCTCGTTCCCAGTCTTGTGTTGCACGGACCGTTTTTTTTTATTGGACAAACTTGGACTGGATGAGGGTGAATATTTTTCTGGGTCTAGATTATCATTAAAAATTATAGTATTCCTTTTGTCACCACTAAGAGAAGACGTGGACAATGTGAGCCAAGAACTATCGGTGTCTACAACGTTATCTGAAATTGGCACAAGTGGACGAGATGGATCATCATTGTCGTCATTAAGTTCTGAGCATTTTCCTTCAATAGGATGAAATTGTGGATGGGGTCTGTTGCCTCGGTCAAGATGAATTTGAGGACCGCATTTGCTTCGATTTACTTGAACTCGAACAATCCCTTCACTCTGGGTCCGATTTCTCATTCCATGATAATGATGACTCGGGACAATTTCTTCAATACTTTGTAACTTTGGCTGAAAAGGATTTGCAATGCTTCGACTACTGCTTATTAAACTCGACTCGTCATCATCATCTTCCTCATCCGCACACTTAGCGCCGTATTGTGAAGAAGCATTGTTAAACTTGGTGGACCGTTTGGAACTACTGGGAAGTTGAGGGTAACTCTCGGAAGTTGGTTTTTGTTGGGCCATGCGTCCTTCTAAGGATGTCCCTTTGGAGCAAATTACATCTTCACTTCTGGACGAGGTAAAACTGGGTTGCTTGAGAGTTATTTTGATGCTAGTAGTTTTAGTAGACGTGGACTGAGGTATGGGTGGAGGTGGAGGTGCGGTTGGCGTGGTTGAACGAGAACGTTCATTTTCTTCATCGACACCAGCATCTTCCTGGGTGTGACCTAGTTTCTCGTCAGTGTCAATCCCGTAGGTGTTAGTGGACGCGTCTGCACAAAGACAGGGACGTGGACGAGGACGAAACATAGGGATTGAGCGATTACTAGTAAAATTAGTTTGTGCAAAATCTGCCTGAAAAAAGTTAGGATCACGATCCCGGCATTCATTACTACTGCGTTCTCGACTCCGGCTATTTCTAATAATTCCGTGTTGATATTCCAAATCACTGCAACAACTCGAGGCAGAATCCGCATAACGAATTGCAGACATATCCACAAGACTCAAACTGTAGCTGCCACTTGCATCCATTTTACGATCAAAACTACGATGGATGCCACGAGACGACGATGAAGGGTCCATTCGACCTGACCTGGACACAGAGACAGAACGACGACTCGAGCTAGGAGATGGGCTAAATTCACTTGCACTTGAGGATGGAGGCGGAAATGGTGGCAAAGGTGGTGGGGGCAGATTTGGGTCTGGACTGGTGGAACGAGAGCAGTAGGTGACCATTGGCACTGGTGATGCTCTTGGTGTCAAATCCGTTCCATCAACTTCGTTGTAATTGCCATCAAAATTATTGGCAAAGTTTTCCAGGGTTTCGAATAACAGGAAGACCGGAAATGTCAATTTCTTCCTCATCCTCTTCCTCATCATCGAAAAGCAGGGGTTGACACGCTTCACCTTCTTCGGATTCTGGGAACTGGTTCAAAAGTGAGGATAAAGATCTCGAACTTATTGACGAAGCACAATCCTCTGGCACTGGTGGCTGTTTGTCTTGGTTTTCTGACCCTTTTTTCCCTCCCCTGTCGGGTAATGTGTCTCCAATAACTTTGTCACTTTTTCCCCAAATTCTTCCCTGCTGAGAGTCATCACCACTCAGGGCAACTGGTGACAGTGGGACGTCTCCTTGATGAGGAAGTCTTGACACGGATTTGACTTTAGGTTGTTCATTGTCCTCTGTACCGAGTTTCGGTTGGGGTCGGGAGCCAGCGTTGTTATCAGTATTGAAACCAGGTGGTTTAACCCGGATTGGTTGAAGGGTAAAGGCATCGTCAAATTCGGCTGTTTGATTATTACTGTCGTTATCAATATCTTCTGTGGCAGGCTTATAAAAACCTCCATCATCATCATCCGAATCCGGGTGAGGTGGATGATTTTTACGAGACTTACAGCAACAGCTCATTTTTCCGGTATGAAAACAAGTCTTGAGATTATTCAATGAATAAATTCAAAAGAAATTGGCTTCGAGTAACAATTTTGTTTTCATTGAGTAATTGCTGAAATCTGCGCAACCTCAGAAAAACGGTAGAAAATGGCTACCGCAAATCACTGTTTTTATTTTCTCTCAATCATTCACTTTGCACATTTTCATGGCTCCCACTACCAGACATTTATACGTGGTTATGCAATTCTTCCATGAAAGTCACGAAATTCTTGGGTTTCGTGGCT